>CAKNYM010052449.1:338222-355253 GCA_932195095.1 Andricus curvator
CTACCCCGAAAGGGAAATGGCTTAATGGTATAATAATAATAATATTGTTCAATACGTTACAAGGATAGTTCATGCGACAGATTACAGAGATATTTAATCTCTCTGTAAAATTAACGATAATTGTTTTCAAATATTTAAATAATAAAGTTTTATATTCTTAATGAATTGCTTACCTCTTTAATAAATAAATTATATTTTTATAAATAAGAATTAGAAGGGGCCTGGTCTGGGCCAAATCGGGCCTTCCTTATGGATACCCCAGCCAGACCCTGATCGGATTAGGCGTTTCATTTCAAGTCTAGCCCTAACTGGGATACCCAATTGGGGCCAGATCTGGCCCCGAACAGGGCCACTCTGAAATTTCTGCACAGGTTACTTGCTTACTGGCACTCTTCTAGAAACCTCTTCTTGATAATGGCTTATGTTTTATTGTCAATCAGCAAAAAATGTTATTTTCTATAATTTATTTAGGAATATAATTAAAGATGTGATTTGTGAACAGTTGTCACTACTTTTTTACTCTGCCATTTATTTTCTGAATATAGTGATGGTTGTAAAAGTGGCGAATAGTTTGAACTTGATAAATTGAACTGTTTTAAAACACTAAAAAAAAACTTTTATTTTTGATTGAACTTTGTACTATGTATTTATTTTGATTATTATAGGTTATATAAAATTAATATTAATCGCATGTGATCCTTTATTGTTCATACCTCCAATCTTTTGAAATTCTAGGTAATCGTTGTAATATGTATGTACAGGGTGTTTTTTTTATCTTGAAATATTGAAACATCTCGAGAAATATGCATCCAACGAAAAAAATTTCCGTGATAAAAATGTTGTATTTTTGAGAGGGAAAATCGATTCCAAAAAAATTTACACCACACCTCACCCCCTGGGGTGGGAGGGGGGTAACTTAAAAATGTCAAATGGGAACTCGCATTTTTTATTCCAGATTTAGATTCTCCATTAAAGAAGATGTCAGTTTTACTTCAAAACTTGTTTTTGGTTTGCGCCAGATGGCGATGTATTGGCGAATAATGACATTGTTGACTGATATTTTTAGTTATACTGATTTAAATAAAAAAATCCCTAATTAACCAAGAAAGTTTGATAAAATTTAAGCATTCTGTGGATAAAAATTATTATCACATTTTTTTCCTTATATTATACTTCAATGCTGATAGGGGACCTCTAAATATTATCCGATCGGCTTCTTATTTCAGGCAGCTCATTTAGACACCAAAAGGTACCAACAGAGCGTGTGTCTGCTTGGATTTGACGAAATATTTTTATTTGCCTTATAAAATGAGTCACCCTAACATATATACTATGTTTATTATATTCTTAGTTAATAACTACAGAATATGCAATTTAAGACCTAAATTGTTGGAAAATTAGGAAAATTATGGATACTTAAAGTTTTTCAAAATTTAGATCATTTAAGCATCACATATAGATCATCATCCTATGTGGACGATTGATTTGAATAAAAAGTGATCAGTATAGATGACATGGAAGCCGTGACATGTCACATTAAATAAGTCTTCCCGGGACAAGTCTTATCAGGGTATCCCTTCCCAAGGGACAAGTTTTCCCTGGACATCACTTTCCAAAGTATAAATGCCCTTCAGGGAAATATCTGCCCACGAAAGAAAGTTAAGGTCTACCTTTTAAAGGCAAACTGGGACATCTCTTCCTGAAGGACAAGGCTTCCCCGGAAATTACTGCTTGCAACGATTCGGGTGAAGACACTATTGGACATCCCTTCCCCATTCATACATTCAGGCGCTCGAGCTCTGGTAATATTGAATAAGTCTCTCCGGAAAATCACTTCACGCCTCCAAAAAAATGAGCTACTTCGAAGCACAATTAGACAGGTTTTCCCAGTAAAAGTCTTCCCAGGAAATCACATCCCACTTTAAAAAAAACATGAGATGCGTCGAGGCAACATCTGACATTTCATCTCAGAACAAATCTGCCCGGGAAATCACCTCCCAAGGGGTTCAAGATATGACCAATCACTCTTCTGTGATCAATGACTCTACTGTGACTAGAAGCATGACGAATTTTGTTGAATGCGGGAAGTGATTTTATGAAAAACTTGAAGTGCCTGGGCGGTGGATAAATATTACCAATTTAATTAAATTCGAGAAGACATTCTATGTTTGGGTTTGTGCACTATAATCACGAAAAATATTTAAAAAAAAAAGTAAATAAGGACCACCCTTACTAACATACGATTGACTACTGTTAGGAAATATGAAGCTCTGTTTCTTGTTTCAGAGTTGAGTTCACAGACTTCAAACCCTGGACCTGGTTCTTCGAGCCGATCTTCGCCTCCTGCCGAGCCTATTCTTCGTGACAGGTCCAGATCTCCTTCTGCAAGGCACTCTTCTTTAGACATACTTTGATTAAAAACTGAAGATTTCAGATTAATTCGGCTTATTCCTCACTCGAATCCGCTTCAGCGATTTAAAGTTAGAAGATACACTTTTCCTCACGATAAACTAATTCACGTGAAAGGAGAAGATCCTTTTGCCTATGCCGGCTGAAGAACAAACTGCATTACCAACGTCCAATGGAGAATTATTTGCAATATTGCAGAGTAATACCATCTTCTTGGAATGTATACAATAAGATATACCGTTCAAAAACAGGCAAAAATAAATATCTACAGTGATGCGGTTGAAGAAATTACCACAGAAGAAATCCAGGAAACTCCTTCAGGCAACGAAAACTCAATCTCAAAGTGGTTCGAAATAATAACGGTAAACGAATCTTCTCCACGTCTGATCAGATTTCCAATACTAAACAGATTTTGAAAATGGATTCTGATATATTTTGAACTTTCCAATTACTCACACCCAAGTCTCTGGAATGCTAAAGAAAAATGTACAACTTTAGGCTGATCCAGAAGTATGTGACTGACATGTTTTGGAACTTTAAAAAAAAGTCATAATAGAACAATTGCATTAATTTTTAACTTAAAATAAAGCTGAGAATAGGGCTACAGTGCCCTTGCTAAAATCAAATTAATAAAATTGCATTATTCAAATTCAATAAAAACTCAATTGGGCCAGACAGACGTGTCTTTATATATTTTGAACCACTTCCCAAAACTTTAGCACAATATATACATTTTTCTGATTATAGAGCCACCGAATATAAGAACATTTAATTGGCCACGTGACAGGCTGTCACATGCCCTGCATTTAAATTTTGTTCTGTTCCAAACTCCAATATTTTCTATTTGAATTCTTATTAATTGGGATAGGATCTCTAATTTGAACTATTTTCAGAAAAGCAAACTTTTAAATAATTTTTTGAAAATATTTATAACGGATGAATGCTTTTATGTAGCACTGGTCATCTCGGAGCAACTTACATTCAAACATGGTTTTTTTGGAACTTATTTATTTTAAAATTGTTCAATTCTGATTATTCCACATTTCTGAATAAATAAAAATTTCTGATTTTAAAATCAAATAATAATTTCAAATTAAATTTAGTAATCCAAACAGATTTTTAGATGATTCAAGTAGAATTTTAGTCAATTTTGTTTTTAATTTAAATTCTAGTTCATGTAAATAGAAATCTAGCAATTTAAGTTAATTACAATTAAATCCTAGTCAATTAAAAATAGAAATCTAGTAATTCAAATAGAATTCTTGTTGAGTCAAGTAGAATTCTAATACATTAAAATTTAACTCTAGCATTTAAAATTAAATTGTCGTTAATCTTAATTAAATTCTAGATAATTTAAATGTAAATCTAGTTAATTTAACTTTCAATCTAGCAACTAAAATAGAGTTCCAATTAATTCAAGTGAAATTCTAGTCGCTTATGAATTATTGCAACTCGAAGCTGAATTTAAGGTAACTTAAGTTGCATTCTAGTCGATTCTGCAAATAAAAATCAACTTTGGTTAACACAAGATAAAATTTCAATGTTCTGTTCCTTTCTTTAATTTCAATTTAATTCTTTCTCAAACTCGTATCTTTTCTATTAGAATTCTTATCAATTGGATTTCTAATTTGAGCTATTCATCTTTGCAAAATCAAGCTGCCTACCTCTCGAAAACAAGATATGTATGCAGAGCGCTTCCACAACCGCTGCATGAACAAGCCGCGAACGCAGAGGAGAAAGCGGCATTAAGACCAATCGCGGAAAGCAGGCATCCCCTGAGAGATAATAGCGATTTCAGGATAAATAGGAACTTTAACATCCAGGTTCCTCCTAAGCCCTAAGATCTGGCTGGAATGGTTGCCTCCCTTCGTGAGGGTATCTCGGAGGAGTCCGACCTCTGGACCATCAATTGTTCAGTTTATGGTGCAGCGAGAGCTTTGGTAGATTCGATTTAAGGGCTAAAACCGACGGTAGCTCAAAAGACTAAAAGACGCTTGCATCAGTTGAACAAGAAGATTGGATGGGCAAGACAGATTTTGTCCGACAGCTCGCCAACGAATTGAGGGTCTAACATCACACACTGAACAAGTCAAAGATGCTGATAATCAAGAAGCACAGTTTCGACAAAATGCGGATATTATGTGACGCAAGGAGGAGTATACAGAAGTGGGAGGGGTGTAGTTAGGGAGAGTCAACAGTTTATTGCTAACCCATCGCGCCTCTTCAGCGATATTCCTGTTTCTGTCAAAAGTCCACCCAAGCCCGACGATCTAGAGACTTTTTGGAGAGAGGTATACAGATCCCGGAAACACTGGAATTGAAGGAAAACACTTAAAATATAATCCGCTTTAGGGAGCTTTTCGACAACGTCATAAGATCTGGGGAGAAACGTCCATCAATCACTGCCGAAGAGGTGAAAAAAGCTCTTAGGGGCACGAAGAACTTTTCCACGCATCAACATCTCGCCCGCATCTTCACCTCACATTTAAAGTCAGAGATGTCCATTCCGCGGTGGCTGGTGTTAGAACGCACAGTAATCCAACCGAAGAAAGCGAATTGTCCAACCCAGTGAAGTGTAAGGCCAATCACTTGTTTGAACACGCTGTATAAGATCTTTATTCATTTTTTTTGCGACTTGCTACACGGAGAAAAAAATCGCACTGTTATAGTAGGCTGAGCTCTTGATATTACAGTACGGAACTTCATGTGCCAAATTGGCATGAATTTCTGCCAATATTGGCATCAGGTTAGACATTTTTAGCATTAAATGTCCTATACCATAAAAGAATCAAGCGCATGCCGTTATTGCCGTAGTCACATGCCCTCAGAGCAGTTGTGCCTTGCGGAAATAGCTCCAACTTTGCCTTGCTACGGTTGTAAGAAAACCCATCCTCTTACGGTATGAGTAGTCTTGCAAAAGCGATGTGAAGTTAGGCCAGGCCTACCGGCGCTACGTTCGTAAGTAAGCGCGGCCTAATATCTCATTTGTAAGAGTACTCATACTCTAATAGGGTGAGTTCTTTACAAATATAGCAAGGTGAAGTTGGAGCTTTTTTCGCAAGGGATAACCGCTTTAAAAGCATGAAGCTTTGTACTTTTTTAGGATAAAGGGTTTCCTGCTTAAAATGAATGAATTTTATACCAGGATAGCAAGAATGAAACCTGCGACAAAAGCATGACTAGTGTTCTTACTATTATAGGCATATTTTTTTCTCCGTGTATAGGAAATCGTCTGAAAGAACGATAATTCTGAGCTTCGACGGGCAAAATAATAAATTAAGTATAAAAATGATTCGCATAAAAAATTATCATGCTGATTTATAAAAAGAAAAATCACAAAAATAATCCTTGATCTACGTCAGAATTCGTAAGATTTTCTTAAATTTCTTGTGCCAAATCAGAAATTTTTTGAATTTCAAAATTATACTTTGTTTGCAAATACAAATTTGCCTGCATTCGAAACTTCCCTTTTTCAAATTTGAGGAAAAGGTAGTGTTTATATTTCGGAATAATAGTAGACAATGCTGATTGTATAAATTGTGACATCAGTTCTAACAAATTTCGAAAGAAAATTTTTCTCCTTGAAGCTGACTGTGTTGAAATGTAAATATCTGACAAGATAAAGCTTTACATCTACAAACCACGAGATAATGAGTAAAGGATATACGTGTTGTACAATCGTATTAAGCACTAGAATATTCATCAGTTACATTGCTAATGAAATTATTTGTTGATACAATAATCAGTTTTTCGCCTAATTCGAAAAGATGAGGATTGTTTCATGTGTCGTCTTAGCCGTTGCGGTTACCCTCAATTCAATTGGTGAATATTATAATCACATATATCTATAATTTTAACTCAATTCTTTAGCTTTCCGCAAGTTATGATTTCTCCGACTATCGGATAATCTTGATTATTTAAAGGGTGTCATGCTGAATGGTGATTTTAAATTCCCGGTCAATTATTGGATATACATTTGTTTCAAATGATTACAATCATCGTAAAGCTGCTCAAATTAGCTATCAAATTATCTAGTTAAAAAAACTTTTTAGGTTTGGTATTGACCCAATAACAGTTCATTGAAGAATGGTCTGTACGTACCAAAGTGTATCAACTACCACTCCACATATATGACGGCATTAATCATGCAATATGGTGATCTATAGTTTTACACCTACAATAAAGTCCTATAGTATTACAATTTACCGTAGTTTGAAGAAAATAAAAAAAAAAACATTTATTTTTCGATTCCTTCACTTCGTAACTTAGCTTCTTATGACTCAGAATTTCTAAGCCCCCTGGCACACGTGTAAGCCCCCTGGTCACCTAAAATCGAGTAACATAAATAATCGACCAACAGGAACGCTTTCTGTATTGCTACTTCATAAAAGCATTACTAGTGTTCTAATGAACACGTCCAAGTAGATTAATTAAAATTTCACCTATTTTTATTATTCAACAAAACATGAGTGCAAATTTACACGTTGACGGAGAATGACCCACTTACGCGTGTAGTATTATTATTATGATTATGATTTTACCTTGAGAAACTCAGACAATATTGTTAGTAAGTCGAAATCAGATTAAAATGTCAAAAATTTGACATCAGCAGTTTCACTGTATAAGTATGCAAATATTGCGTAGTTCTCCTCCACAGTATTCGTTATTTGTCTTAACAACAGTAATAGTAAGTTCATAGTAAACTCAGACAATACTTAGCCTTTAAAATAAATATTATCTTTCACGAGAAGAGGATCAGACTTGCAAATTCAACAAATAATTTTTGGTAAATTGATCGTCATCCAGTCGTTTCCAAAGTTAAATTTGTTAACGGTTGAAAATTGAACTTTAAAAATTCGACTACTGCTGGCGCTAATGAAATGTGAATATCTGATAAGAACAAGCTTGGCGCCTATGTTCTACGAGTTAACGACTATAGGAGATAATATGTATCATAAAATGTAACGAACAACGAGAATATTGATCAGTTATCTTTTTAATCAAATTCTTCATAAAAAAATTTATCAGTTTTTCCTCTGATTCTAAAAGATGAGGATTGTTTCTACTCTCGTATTATCCTTGGTAGTTTTACTCAACTCTATTGGTGAATATAATAATGAAATATATCTATAATTTTTAGTACATTCTTCATATTTCCGCAAATTACAATTTGTCCGACTATCCGATTATCGGAAATATTTACAGGATGTCTACCCAATGGATGTTTTCTAATTCCCGGTCAATCGAAAAGAGTTCAAAAGATTTGAGTGAATTTAAGCAATTTTTAAATGTTTCAAAAGATTTCTAAACATTTTAAAAGATTTGAGAGATTTCTGCTTCGCAACAGCGAACTCTGGAAAAGAATTAAAATTCTGAACTTGAACAGTGATTTTTTTAATATCCTTTTTTTAAAGCAGAATTGAAATTATTTTCAAAAATTCCTGTTTCATGTCAAAAATCCTCCGTTTCGAGGAAAATAATAATTTTTTACGAAAATTCCCTGTCCAAAATTATAATTCGTCACAGAAATTTCCTATTCTAAATCACAGTTGCATTTATTTCCAGAAAATCCTTGTTTTCAGTAAATCAAGGTTTATTTAAAAGCATCTAGAATTGAAATTAGACCTGCAAAATTTTGAAAAAATCTGGAAAGGTTTGGCACAAAATTTCAATAACGTTTTCGCCTCTATGTATAATATTTCTAAGTCTAAGTCTAAGTATAACATTTAAATATGAGAATTAAAAAAAACTGAGAAACTTGATTCACTGAGAAATTTGAACAGAATTCGTTTGAAACGTTTGAAACTGATTGCATTTTTCAAAGTTTTCTGGTATCCTTTTTCCAAAACTTTGAATGATAATATCAGCACAAAATGCTTCAGGCTAATCTTGATTTGCTGATAAGGTTCAGGCTAATTTCGTTAAAAACTATAAAAGTAAAAGAATTTTGAAATTTCTTGTGACCACCATCTTGGATTTTTTTTCATTTCAGATTTCTCTAATCACTGAATGATTTCTAAAGTGAAACTGTTTTTTCTAGTAAATTTTTTGAATATTTTATGAAAATGTGCAGAAATGAGTAAACAAATCGTTACTTTTAAAATGTTATCCCTTTCAAATGAAAAAAGACGTTACTTTCTTAATTTTCGCCCTTCAAATGAAAAAAGTGTTCAACTTTAAAATTTCACCCTTTTCAAGTCTCATTCGTACTGCGCCCGCGATTAATTCTAAAGTAAAAATTTATTCCCTACTACCAGGTGTTCTCAATCTAAATAAGTGATTCTATCACAGTGTTAAACGTTGTTGAATTTTCGGATTATTGTGGAGTAAAGTTATTTTCCCGACTCGATAGTCTTCGGGTGTTGCTCGAATCATGGTTGAATTGGATCGAATTAAATCATAATGAAAGTAAATTAGACTACTTTTTTTTGAAAATCAGCTCATTTTAATTTTCGTAAATTAGCACTTGTATCTGATTAAGCTAAAATAGCAATACATTATCACCTCGATAAGCCACGTAAGTCTCTTATCAACACATAAATACATACATACGATTGTTCACTTCAAGAAAATGTAAAGCTCTGTTTCTTGTTGCAGAGTTAAGTTCACAGACTTCAAACCCTGAGCCTGGTCTTCCTCGTTCTGAAATTTCTTATTCTCCTGACACACATCGTGTTGCGGGATTTGCGAACAGATCTTCACCTCCTGCCAGTGATTCTTCTCTAAACATACTAGGATATAAACTTGAAGAACTTAGATTCATTCGGCTCATTCCTACAACGAATCCCTCCCGGCGATTCGAAATTCGAAGATACACTTTTCCTCGAGATAAACGAATTTATGTGAGAGGAGAAAATCAAGTCCTTCTGCCTATGCCAACCGAAGAACAAACGGTATTATCAACGTCCAACGGTGACGTACTTGCAATAGTCGAGGGTAATAAATGCCTTCGTGGAATGTATATAATGAAAAGTGGTGTTCAAATAAGGACAAAAATGAACATCTACAGCGAAGCGATTAAAAAAATGACCAAAGAAGAAATCCACGAAACTCTGTTAGGCAAAAATGCACCAATCAAAAAGTGTTTTGGAATCCATCGTATGACAACAGGTAACCTCCATATTCTTAGTAATGGTAGTAATGTTCGTATAATAGTAATGTAGCAATCGTGGTTGCAGCTATTTTGTTTCACTCATAGGATAACCTGTTGATTTGAGATCTAGAGAAGTGAGATTTTTCAGTTTATCGATAACTAAGAATTATTTGGATTCATGTGTTTTTAATTTTGCGTTTATTGACAGTTCTAACGAGTCAGATCTCATTAACACGTAAAGTACTTATACATGTATTATGATATTCTTTCCCGAATTATCATTCTGCCCAATACGTAAAATGTATTCAATTCATTTCTATAAATTTATGTAATGTAGTTTAGTTGTGATTTACTATCTTAATATACGTAAAATACATTTCAGTAATTTTTCTAAATTTTTGATCCAGTCACAGATGTTATACTTTATTATTAAAAAATGGTTTCTTTCACTTTGAAATAAAACTATTCAATTTTTCACGCTACAACTTTACAATTTTCTATTTCATAAAGTATTCAGCTGAAATCATAAATTTTTAGCAACTTAAATTTAAAATTATTGAAAAAGCTGGATTCAATTAGATTGAACAATTTTGGACTTCTGGAATCGCCGGATACTTTTTAAAGTCCAAATTATTTTTCTAGTATGTAGTTTAAAAATATTTCAGTGAAAACTGCAGAAATGAACTATTTCGAATATTTAATTAAACGTCGACTTGGGTCTTTTCAAAGTCTTAGACTTCTGGGATCATTGGATGCTTCCTAAAGTCACACTCCTGTCTATACCAATGTTTAAATATATATTTAAATGAAAAATGCATAATTGATCAATTTTTGTAATTGCGCATTGACCGCCATATCAGATTTTTTCAAAGTTTTGAATTTTTCTGTCCACACTTCACTTTAAAACCATTTATTGATATAATATATATGGTTATGTTTCAAATATTCTTAGTTAATAACTATAGTATATGCAATTTGAAACCCAAATTGTTGGAAAATTTAAGTAATTTTGAATTCTTAAAGTTTGTACAAAATTTAGATAATTTAAACGTTACATACAGATGATCATCCTATGTGGACGATTGATTTGAATAAAAAGTAGTTAATGTAGGCGACATGAAGGCCGTGACATGTCACACCAAATAAGTATTTCCGGGACAAGTCTTACCACGGTATCCATTTCCAAGGGACAAGTTTTCCATGGACATCACTTTCCAAGGGAAATGCCATCCAGGGAAATCTCTTCCCACGAAAGAAAGTGAAAGAAGAAAGTGACCAGTCGCTGACACGTAGTTTTTAAAGTTTGACGTAAAAAAGAGGTTTGAGGTATGACCAATTACTCTACTGTGACCAGGAGTATGACTTTTTTTTTAATGCGGGAAGTGACCTGTCCAATGATGCCCGCTGGTACAAAACTCGAAAAAGTGAAAAAATTACGTAAATTAAACGTTGTCGCACAGTTTCTCCCATGTTAATTCCAAGGAAAACTCCAAGTGCCTGAGGCGATGGATAAATATTACCGATTTAACTAAATTTCAGAGGACATTCGATTTTTGAGTTTTCGTACCATAATTCGCTCGGGCGGCAAGTTCACACTCGTCAAAATAGCCGTCTTTACGCCCTCGATACACACCATACTTTTTGTCCTACCCTTCTTGAAAACAAGCATGTTAAGCAGATAGAGGATGTTTCGTGTACTTGACAATTTTCGATTATAAGTAAAAGAAAGAAATGGCGTAATTTGCAGAAGGAAGACTGTGGGGTGCAGCGATACAATTTTTTTTAAAGATAAAAATAATTTTCTTTATATTCTCACTTGTGTGGTGCAGTGTGTGTGTAGCAAGCGTGAAGTTTTATGTAGCGGGCGTAAATTGTTATTTAGCGGGCGTAAAGTGTTATGTAGCGGGCTTAAAGTTTCATGTTGGACCGGCGGCGGAGTGCGCATGTGCGAACGTCACTGGGATGGAAGCGGCCACATTACGCCTGCCTCTCGTGCATGCAATGGCGCGTTTTCAAGGGGGGTTAGAAAAAAAAGATTTTTTTTAAAAGTCAAGAAGGACCACCTTTACTAACATACGATTGACTACCTTAGGAAAATATAAAGCCCTGTTTCTTGTTGCAGAGTTGAGTTCACAGCCTTCAAACCCCGGACGTGTTTCTCCGAGCACATCCTTGCCTCCTGCCGAACCTGTTCTTCGTGACAGATCCAGGTCTCCTCCTGGCAGTCCCTCTTCTTCATACATTCTTGGATTTAAAATTGAAGAACTTAGATTTATTCGGCTCATTCCCAATATGAATCCGCTCCGGCAATTCGAACTTAGAATGTACACTTTTCCTCGCGATAAACCAATTTACGTAAAAGGACACGTGAATGGACAAAATAATATCCTTCTGTCTATGCCAACTGAAGAACAAACTGTATTATCAACGTCAAATGGAGAAGTCTTTGCAATGTTGCAGAATAATAGAAAACTTCGTGGAATATATACAGTAAGAGAATCTCTTCATAAACGAGCAAAAATAAACATGTACGACGGTGCGGTTGTAGAAATGACCACAGAAGAAATCCAGGAAGCTCCATTAGGCTACGAAAAACCAATCTCAAGGTGGTTTAAAATAATAAGGGTAAAAGACAATACTCCACGTCTGATCAGGTTTCCAATACTGAACAGATTTGAAAATTAGATTTTGAGATATTTTGACTTTCCTATTTCTTACGCCCAAGTCTCTGGAGTGCTCAAGACAAAATTTACGACGTTAGACTGATCCAGCAGAATGTGATTTTGACTTGTTTTGAAACTTTTTAAAAAAGTCGTCAACATTTCGTCATATATTTTAGATCACAAAAAGGAACATACGTAGAAAGCAAAAATATATTTTTGCTCCAAAAACGCTATTATTGATTAAATAAAGAACGGTTTCATAATTCTGAGATGAATTTTTTGTTGTTACTACCCAACCCACCAATCTAACGTTGTAAAATACGTAATAGAAAAATGGACATTCTTACATTCAGAGTGAATTGAGATGACTTTTAGAAGTTTTAAATTTTGTCTAAATTAATAATAAAGTAAACTATTTGAATTTTTTACCGAATAGCTGAATATTTAACCTAAAAAGATGAATTTTCTATCAAAAGACGAATTTTCAATAAAATACATGAATTTTGTACGAAATAGTTGAATATTTAACTAAAAATAGAGGTCTACAATCAAAAACGGAATAGTTGCATTTTCAGCTAAAAATACTGATTTTTAGCAACAAAAAAAACGAATTATCAACCAGTTGCATTTAACTAAAAAATACGAATTTTTAACGAAATACATGAATTTTTTACCAAATAGTTGAATTTTCGACGTATAATGAAAAACAATTCAACCAAAAATAAAATAGCTACATTTCAAGTCAGTAGTTCAATTTTTAACGTAATAGTTTAATTTTCTACCACAGTAGTTGAACTTTGAACCAAAAATATGAATTTTCAACTAAAAAGTTCATTTTCAACTGAGAAACAAAATATAAAACTGTAGAATTTAAAGAAAAATACCAGTTTCTATCAAAATAGTTAAATCCTCAACCAAATAGATAAATTTTCAACAAACAAGATACATTTTCTACCCAAATGGACAAATTTTCAAAATAATGGTTAAGTTTTAAGCTAAGAAGTCGAATATTTTAGAAGACAGTTAACTTTTAAACTGGAAAAAAAAATTTTCAACAAGAAAGTTAATTTCCAATGAAGAAAGATGAGTATGCAACGAAATAGTTGAATTTTGAACTCAAGAAGGTAAATTCTTACAACAAATGGAATTGTTTGATTTTCAGTTTAAAAAAATAATAATTTCCAACAACAAAAAATAATTTTTATCCAATAGAATTCAACTAAAAAAGACGAATTGTGAACAAAATACGTGAATTTTTTACCAAACAGTTGAATTCTCAACTTATAAGGGAAAAAATTTTCAACCAAAAACGGAAGAACTATATTTTCAGACAAAAAATTAATGTTACACAGAAAAAAATGAATTTCTAACAGAGTAGTTAGAATTTAAAATAAATAGTTTGAATTTCAAATAAATAGTTCATTTTTCAACGAAATAGTTTAATTTTCTACCACACTAGTTGAATGTTGAACCAAAAATATAAATTATCAACAAAAAAGTTGATTTTGAACCAAGTAGTTTAATTTTCTACAAAACTAGCCAACGAGATTGTCACTCCTCCCAGGGTCAGGTGGGCCCTGAAGTGCTTAAGTCCTTACAAGTCTCCTGGCCCAGATGGCATATATCCAGTCCTCTTACAGAGGGCTGGAGAGATCATCATAGTGCTGCTAGTGAGACTGGCTAGGGGTAGTCTGACGTTGGGACATCTCCCGGTGGCATGGAGGGGTAGGAGAGTAGTCTTTATTCCGAAAGCAGGTAGGATCAGTTATACCTTACCCAAGGATTTCCGTCCCACCAGCCTAACATCTTTTCTACTAAAAACAGTGGAAAGACTTGTGGATAGATATATCTGCGATAAGGTCTTTTCAAGTAGGCCATTTCACAAGGAGCAACAAGCCTATAGGGCTGGTAACTCGACAGAGACGGCCCTAACCGGAGCAGTAAACCTAATTGAAGGACAACTGAAGGAGAAAGGCTTCGCGATTGGAACCTTTATGGACATCGAAGGAGCCTTCAATAACACCTCTGGAGAGGTGATCAGGGCGGCCATGATCACGCATGGTGTGCCTATTGCAGTCGTGGAATGGATGTGCCACATGTTGGCCAACAGGAATCTAACTACGACTAAGGGTGATACCACTTTATGTGGAACAGTTGACTCGGGATGTCCGCAGGGACGAGTTTTATCGCCCTTGCTGTGGTGCTTAGTAGTGGATGAATTGCTTCATCTACTCTCGAATCAGGGTCATCACCTCATAGGCTATGCGGACGATATACTGGTTATCGTGCGCGGCCAGCATCTGGATGCGCTGTTCGGAGTAATGCAGCAAGCACTGATGATAGTGGATTCATGGTGCAAGAAAACTGGACTATCGAGTACACTGAAACTTGGAGGGCAACAACTGGAAATCAAAGAACGAGCTAAATATCTAGGAGTTATTCTGGATAAGAAGCTGTTATGGAACGAGCACTTGGAAAACAAGTGCAAGAAGCTAGTAGCGACTCTATGGCTCTGTAGGTGAGCCATAGGGAAAAGCTGGGGCTTGAAACCAGAGACACTTATGTGGATCTACAAAGCGAGCTTGCGACCCAGGCTCAGCTATGCGGCGGTGGTCTGATGGAGCACCGTCGAGCTGTCCACTGTGAAGTCTTGACTGGAAAGGATCAGGGGACTGATTTTGAGAGGCGTCACTGGTGCCTCGAAGTCGGCACCCACGTTGTGCACAGGGGACACTAATAGGTTTGGAGCAAAATGGCAACTCGCTACCTCTGCAAAAAGAAGTATCGATTTAGCCTATCTACGAAGGAGGAATGGGTTAATGGAGAGGCGCACCTGTCCAGTGATGGAGACAACTGGTTTACGGATGACTCCAGGAACGAGGAGATGCAGGAGCCGGTGTATATCGTAGAAGGAATGGAATGGGCTACACAATCGAGATGGGGTTCTACGCCACAGTTCTACAATCTGAGATTATGGCTATACTCCAGTGCGCCTACAAGGCAAAAGAGTATGACAACTAAAGAAGCATCCGCATCTGCTCAGACAGCAGGGCTGCAATATTGGCCCTGAATGGAACAACAACCACTCTGCTATGGATCGCTGGACACAGCGGTATCAAGGGCAATGAGATATTGGATAGGCTAGCCAAACTAGCAACAAAAATAACTTTTACTGGACCCGAGCCAGTTGTAGGTATTTCTATCAGGTCAGTCACTGAAGAAATTAACAGTTGGCTGACTGAGGAACATCAGAATGAGTGGGATTTGGTCAAAACACTCTTGGGCTAAAGCTTAACTCTAACCGAGCAAGGGAAATACTCTAGCTAGGGAGGAACGAAATCAAAGTCCTAACAGAAATGTTTATAGGACGTGGGAACCTCGGATATCACATACATAAGATAGGGCTTGCGGAAAGTTCCCTCTGTCGTCTGAGCGGAAAGAATAATAAGGCAGCTACTTACATCCTTTGTCACTGCCCTGTGATTGCGGGGAAACGTCTAACACTCGCAGGCAATTATTTCATCAGTGAGTCAGAGATTTCAGCCAACAGCGTGGCTGCGGTCATCTCCTTATGGAGAGGGCTTTGGGGTCACGCTTAGGCTCACAAGGGGACGCAACAGGATTACCTAAGCGTTAGGGGCTGTTACGGTCTTAATCCAGAACTAATAATAATAATAAAAAATAGTTCAAGTTTCAACCCAAAAAGACGAATTTCTTAGAAAGCAGTTGAATACTCATCCTGAAACGTTAAATTTTCAATGAGAGTTCATTTTCAGACAATATGAATAAATTTTCATTTAAATAGATGCCTTTTCTAAAATGAAATATGAACTTTCAATCTAAAAGGACGAATTTTCAACAAAACAGTTGAAATATAGATCAAAAAAGATAAATATAATTAAAAACCAGAATTTTCAACAACATAATTGAACTTCCAACAAAAGGTTTGATTTTTTTATTAAATAGCTGAATTTTTAACTAAGAAGAATAATTTCCTACCAAAATATGAATTTTCAATAGAATACATGAATTATCAATAAAATGGTTGAATTTGTATATAAA
Organism: Andricus curvator; assembly: GCA_932195095.1. NCBI lineage: Eukaryota > Metazoa > Arthropoda > Insecta > Hymenoptera > Cynipidae > Andricus > Andricus curvator. The sequence continues at coordinate 354,450 of CAKNYM010052449.1, forward strand.
GAAGAAAGGTTTACAACCAAGAATGGAATAGTTAAATTAACAGTTAATGAAAATAATTTTCAGCAACAAAAAAACGAATAATCAGCCTGTTGAATGCAAGGAAAAAGATAAATTTCTAACAAAATATTTGAATCATCAACCAAATAGATGAATTTTCACCAAACAAGATTAACTTTCCCTCTAAATAGATGCATTTCCGTAAAAATAGTCAAGTTTTTAAGCTGAACATTTGAATATTTTAGAAAATAGTTGAGTTTTAAACCGGAAAGGAAGAATTTCTTACAAGAAAGTTAATTTTCAATCAAGAAAGATGAATTTTTAACTAAATAGTTGAATTTTTAACTACAAAAAGTTAATTTTAAATCAAGAATGGAATCGTAAAATTTTCAGGTGCAAAAAAACTAATTTGAAAAAAAAAAACGAATTTTCAACGAGTGAAATTCAACTATAATAAAAAAGACGAATTTTCAACCAAAAAGTTTGATACTTAAAGAAAATGATAAATTTTCAACAAACAAGAATAATTTTCTTCCTAAATAGATAACTTTTAAACAGAATATATGAATTTTCTACCAAATAGTTGAATATTCAACTTATGAAGGAAAATATTCCAACAAAAAATGGAACAGCTACATTTTCAGATAAAAAAAATCTGCCCGCTTCGCGGGCACATTCTCATGGCTCGATCATATATTTATCTCGCGCTTCGCGCTCGATTATGTATTCACCTCGCGCTACGCGCTCGGGCGTATTTACATCGCGCTTTACGCTCGGCTCCTCTAGATTTTTGAACTTCGTGTTCGA
>CAKNYM010052449.1:355263-369611 GCA_932195095.1 Andricus curvator
AAGTCATTAGAATATTTTGTTCGTCATTTTGCGTACTACTAATAACCATACATAAAATTTTCAAATCTTAAAAAAAAGTGGTCTCAAAAATTTTCAAAATGTGCTCACTTTTTGAATTTTCCTCCAAAATAGCTGGTTAACGAACTCGTTCTCTATTTTCCGGTCATAAAAAAGTGTGCCAAAGCTCAATCAAATCTGATCATTTTTTGGAAAGTTATCGTGGCTACAGACAGACAGACAGACAGACAGACTACAGACAGACAGACACCTTGGTAAAAACCGTTTTTTCTGGCTCAGGGGGTCTCAAAACGTGGAGATTTGATGAAAACCGACTATGTCAAATTTTACATAAAACCAATACCTTCTCATTAGAATGAGAATGTAAAAAATGTTCTCAAATGAAAAAGATATGTCTACAGAATTAAATTCAAGGTATTCCAATGCTGGTATCAAATAGTTTTAACTTATTATTAATTGTTCGACTGACGGTTATATAAAATTACATTTATATTTCGTATTTGAAAATAGAAGGGGGGTCAGGTTCAGAGTCACTTGACATTTTGAAGGGGCGGGGGGTAATCGAAAGGTAACAAATTGTTACAAGAGAGAGGGATGAGTCAAAAATCACTGCAAATAGCGTTCAATAATACGTGGAAGCTTCCATATATCAATCGATAGAAAGAAAAATTAGTCGAAGTAGGCACCGTTAATTAAGTCGTTCAAATCTCCTTCTCCCAACTTTCCCTCCTCAACTTCCCCTTCATCATACCCCCTCACTTGGTAATCCTTCTCATGCCCCACTTCCTTCACCACTGCTTCTCCCAAATTCCCCTACTCCCCCTTCCCACCACATTTCCCTATTCTCATTATCTCTTTCCTTCTGTTGCTTTAGCCCTCCTCTCCCCCTACTTCTCATACTTTCCTTCATTTCTCCTACTTACCCTCCTAAACTTTCCCCTGCTTTCCCTTCCTTCCCCTACTTCCCCTATTTTCTCAGCTTTCCGCTAGATTCCCTCAATTAGTCACCCCTCACTTTCCCTATTTTGTCGCCCTTCTCTAAATTCCTCACCCGGGAAAAAAGTACGATGGACGTACGCACAGTGGGGCAAAAAAGTTTTTCTGGACAAATTAGTCTAGAGCTTACCATTTTGATCTGATTTAAGAATTTTTATCTATATAATAATGCAAATATGCTCTTAAGCCCTTCGAGCATGCGCAGTTTTTTGGGGTTGGCCGACTGGCGACATGTATGGCGAGCAAGAAGAAAACTTTTCTTCTAAATTTTCTCGGAATCAAATCACATTTTCCAATAAAACTGCTCAGAGTTCAATTCAGCGATGATTTATCTCAAAAGAGCTTTCTCATTTTTTAAATTAAGAATGAGATTGTTATGGCGTTATTTGCCTCTCCTGTAAAAATGTGGGTTAGGTGCTACCTTTCAATTGTTTCCCTTTCATTTCTTACAGCGTGTCATTGCTCCTGATCCATGACAATCGTTTTTTTTCAATTATTTTCAAATGCCTTTAATCCATTTAGGGATCGTTCATATACTACGTTACGCGTTTTTTTTCTTTATATCGTTGTATCCTTTTCAACTTCACGGAAATGATATTCTCATCTTTATTTAAACAAAAGAAAAACACGTAACGTAGTTTATGAACGATCCCTTAATTGAATTGTAATTTAAATAATTTATACTTATCTAAATTACTTGATTACTGGCACTTTTATAGAAACCTCATCTTGAAAATGGCTTTCTTCATTGTCAATCAGCAAATAATGTTATTTTCTATAGTTTATTCAAGAATGCAATTAAATATGTCATTTGTAAACAGTTGTCACTATTTTGTACTATACCATTCATTTTCTAAATAAAGTGATAGTTACAAGAGTGGCGAATACCTTCAATTGATAAATTAAACAGTTTCAAAACAATGAAAAAATACTTTCAATTTGATTTAACAAATTTTTATTATGTATTTATTTTTATTATTTTTGGCTATATAAAATTAATTTTAATCTCCTATAATCCTTTACTGTTCATACTTCCAATCTTTTGAAATTCAAGGTACTCGCTGTAATATATATAGTTAAATGTTTGTCATTAGGACAAACGCAGGTTTTCGCCGGGAGCGGGTGCTAATCTGAAAAATTGCACCCGCTTCCAGCGAAATCGCGGTAAAATTTTAGCTGTAACCACGTCTCACGACCGTGAGATAGGCGGTTACAGTCTGCGAAAAATTCACTAGGATGATCCGGCAAAAGTCTCGTGCACCCGGAGGACACGGAGCGACCCAAGGACGACCGCCTTCTGCATTTTTCCCGCATTTAAGTGACTTCACCTAATTTGAGCGGAGAAAGTTCAGAAATCAATTCACTCTTTAAGATTTAGGTTTCCTGCCTTTGCATAGCTAGTGGTAAATTTAAGGTGAGTTTACATTGGTTTACATGCCATACCAGGCAACAGCAGCTTTTAGATAAAATTTTGCACATGAAAAGCATTCGTACTACGGTCTTCAAAGCTGAGAAAAGTCCGTTATTACTACTGATTGCTATTCATGAAAAAATCTTCAGGGTATATTTTTTAATCTCTGTCTTGCGATGAAACTCTTTTGTACCATACCGGTGACTGTTTCTTCAGCTGAGAGATCATTTAGCAGATTAGCTAATATGTTGAAAACCTGGCATAGAAGCATAACAAGTCAAGGAAGGTTGAATTATCTCGCTATTTTAGCAATTGAAAACGGTTTAGCTAAAGAGGTTGACTTTTGTGACATCATTGATCAATTTTCACAAAAAAAGCTCGAAGAATTTGCAATCCTCCTCAAGCACTTATTGTGACAACTTCCTCTATACCAATAAATTTTGACTCTGTAACAACCTCAATTTTGTTAAATTGTAATTACATTGAATTTCACAATGTATAAATACGAGATGTTATCGTCATTGAATAAAACTTAATCAAAATTACGAAAAAAAGGATACCCATAACCAGCGACAACCAGCCATGATGTGGGAGGCTGAGGATCCCATTGCTCGACATTTTCGGCTACTGAGGACAATGGAAGAAAAACAAGTTGCTCATAAAGCAGAACGCCGAAGCTAGGCTATTGGCCTCGGCATATTTCGGGGAAAGAGGTTGTCAGGAAGAAGGGGCTTTTTGTCGGTAAGATTCAGACACTACCCAGCCTTGAGTTTATCTAGGTGAAACCTGGGCTTGGGGTCTTATGCAAGATTCCTCCTCCCCCTCACACAAAAAAACCTCTCGAAGACTGGACATGAACGCAGAGCGCTTCCTCAACCGCTGCATGAACAAGCCGCAGACAAAGAGGATGAAGCGAAATTCAGACCAACCGCGGTAGGCAAGCACCCTCATAGAGATGATAGCGACTTCAGCATACGGAGGAACATTAACATCCAGGTTCCTCCTAAGTCCCAGGATCTTTCTGAAAAGGATGCCTCCCTTTGTGAAGATATCTCGGCGGAGTCCGAATTTTGGACCATCAATTGTACATTTTATGGTGCGGCGAGATCTTTGGCTGATTCAAATGAAAGGCTAAAACCGACGATGGATCAAAAGACCAAATGACACTTGCATCAACTGTACGAGAAGATTTGATGGGCAAGACAGAATGTGTGCAGTGTATGATTGACTACATAACAACGGATAAGCTGTTCACGTAAAGGGTCCGAAAACTCGCCCACGAACTGAGGATCTACCTTCATACACTGAACATGTCAAAGCTGCTGATAATCAAGAAGAACATTGTTGATAAAATACGTCTGTTATCTGACGCAAGGAGGACTATATATAAGAGGAAGGGAGGTGGGCTAGTGAGAATCAACAGCTTCTCGCTGACCTATCGCGCCTCTTCAGTGATCTCCCGGTTTTTGTCAAAAATCCACCCAAGCCCGACGAGATAGAAATTATTTGGAAAGAGTTTTACGAATTCCATTACTGAGACTGAAGGAAGACACTTAGAATATCATTCGCTTCAAGGAGCTTTGCAACAACATCATCAAGTCTGATGAGAAATTTCCATCAATTTCTGCCGAAGAAGTGAAGAATGCACTTAGGCGCACGAAGAACTTCTTCCTCACAGGACCAGATGGTATTGAGAACTTCTAGTGGAAGATGTTTATTTCTTCATACAAACATCTGGCCCGCATCTCCATCACATATTTAAAGTCGGAGATGCCTATTTCGCAGTAGCTGGCGTTACGACGCAATTTACTCCTAATGAAGAAAGGCGACTTTTCCAACCCAGAGAACTACAAGCCAATAACTTGTCTCAACACGCTGTATAAGATCTTGACAGCTATCCTAAGCAACAGGATTGTTCGACAAATTGAGCGCGTCCTGTCAATGGCCTGGATTGACTACCGGAAAGCTTTCGATTCAACCTCTCATAGACTCATCATCTCTCTGTTAGATAGCTGGAAGGTTCGTCCACATATAGTGAGATACAGAGAGAGATTGATGCTTCTTTGAAAAGCTAGATTCACTATCTCATCTGGAAATTGTCGTGTGACTACGAACACCATCACCTATAGATGGACGTCTTTCAGGGCGACATATTGAGCCTTCTGCTCTTTTGCAACACACTTCTGCCACTATCACGCACACTACACAATTCTCCTGTGTACCTCTGCGGCGACACTAATAGTCGCGTGCATAAGGTCACTCTATGCTTCTAGTGCAAGCCAATTGCAGAATCCTTTAAGTTTCGTCTAGAGGTGCACAAGCGATATTGTTATGGACTTTGAATTGGACAAGTGTGCCACAATTCATCTGAAACAAAGACGAATTACTGGCATTCCCCGGAACCCTGAGCTCACGAATATGAGTGTTATTGGAGACCTTAACACGTGAAAAACCTAAAAATACCTAGGAGTGCCTGAGAGCTACTCAATATGACCACGCGTGAGATCATGTATATGCAGAAGAGCGCGCATATTAATTCGTCCATTCCGCGATTGTACACCACACGCCGTCAAGGTGGGCGCGGACTTCTCATCCTCCAAAGTTTTTATAACCGAATTATCCTGGATAAAGCTCACATCGCTGCAAACGGAAAAGATCCTCTACTAAAACTGGTCAGAAAACACGAGATGATTGGTGAAGGAGCGTTGCTTTACAAAGCCGCGGAGCAGGCTGCCGAGACCCTTGACCTGAAATTTAATGTCAGAAGTGAGGAAAATGCATTAATTCGTCTAGATTCCTCACCTCTAAAATCCCATGTAAAGGAAGCAGAGGTTAAAAACTTCCGCCAACAGCTCCTCGACAAAAAAATGCAGGGAAACTTTTACACAAATGTAGAAAATTATCCCTGGTCGAGGAACCTAACTTTTGTTTTCCTCGGATCATCCGGACTTAATTTAGACACAGAGGGTTTCATTTTTGGTGACCGGGGCGGTACGTATTAGTTAGTAGTTAGTTTACCGCAGTACCTAGAACACATACTATCAAGGTGTCTTACTTATGCAGGAACCTCATATCTCTACAGACACAATGTGACCCTGAGGGTGCTTTACTACCATCTTTGTCACTTTTGCGGCGTTTGATGCGACCCTTCCCTGCCGAACGCTTGAATGGAGATAAGAGTCAATTGTCCAAAACGAGAAGTGGCGAATTTTTTGGAACTAGGAGTTTCGGACAGCAGTCTGTATTGCACACTCGAGGCCTGACATCGTTCTCCAGGACTTAAAGAAACGAACTATATTCGTGATCAAATTCTCGGTTCCGGCCAAGGCGAAGGAAAAGGAGGAGAGGTATCGATACCTTAGAAGAGAACTGCGGCCACTGTATCCAAAATATTTGGTTGAAATAATTGTCCTTGTGATCGATGATCTCGAGGGTGCGATCTGTTCAATAGCTTGTAACCTCAAAGCCATATCGGCGTGCCAAAAAGATGCCGAGAAACTTGCGAAACGGATGCAAAGAGCTGTCATCCTTGGTTCGCTCCGTGTCCTCAAGATACACCAGGTTTTTACTGGTCCTTTGCTGTGATTTAAAATTTGACTGTAGAAAATTCAAGAAAAAAGAAAATACAGGAATACCGAATTTTTCACATGAAGCATAAAATTTGGGAATATTATTTTGATTATGATGTATTAAAAAGAAATTTACAACAAAAATCCCCGATTCGAGCGAGCATTCGTTAGATTTTTAAATTTACTTGTCTCAATTCAGAATTTTTTTGAACTTAAGAAATTTTTTTTGCAAATAATAATTTATCTGAGTTTGAATTTGGCCTGTTCCAAATTTTAGAAAAAAGGAGTTATAATATTTCGGAATGATAATGGAATATATTGTAAATAAATTTAATTCTGACTTGAAACAGGGAATTTTTGGGAATAAATGTAATTATGACCTGCAACAGGGAATTTCCGTAAATAATGTTAATTTAGACATTGAGGCAGGTAAAATGCGTGAAAAATTATAATTTTCATTTTCAAAAAGGGAAAATCCGTAAAGAGTTATAATTTGGCTAGGAACGGGGACATTATGGCATGGAATGGAAATTAAAAAAAAAACTTTAATTATGATTTAGAAGGAGGGAATTTAAAGAAATCCCTGTTAAAATTCAGAATTATAATTTCATTTCAGAAATTTGCTATTCCAAATAAGAAATCTTTTGCATCTTTAAAAATGTTTAAAAATCTCTTAAAATCTTTAAAAATCGTTTGAAATTTCTCAAATCTTCTAAACTCTTTTAAATTTACCGGGAAAACCGGGAAATGACGGGGAATTAATAATCAGCCGGATAGACATCCTGTATTTTATAGAACTTATACAAGTTTTTCAAGCATCAAATGGGCCGCTATATGTATTAAATACTACGTAAAATTTCTATGTAAGCGACGGATTTCGCTGAAACATAAAAGCCTATAGAAATTGGAATATCAGTTTTAAAATCATTAGTAAATACATTTTTATCTCTTATACTGACGCAAGAAAAATGTGAATATCTGATAAGGATAAGCTTGACGCCTATATTCTACGAGATAACGTTGATAGGAAATAATATGTATCATATAATGTAACGAAGAACGAGAATATTCATCAGTTACATTTTTAATCAAATGATTCATTGAAAAATTTATCAGTTTCTCTTCTAATTTGAAAAGATGAGGATTGTTTTTACTCTCGTATTAGCCTTGGCAGTTTCACTCAACTCTATCGGTGAATATAATAATCAAATATATCTATAATTTCAAGTACATTCTTCATCTTTCCGCAAATTACAATTTGTCCGACTATCCGCTTATCGGAAATATTTATAGGATGTCTACCCAATGGATGTTTTCTAATTCCCGGTCAATTGAAAAGACTTCAAAAGATTTGAGTGAATTCAAGCAATTTTCAAAAGTTTCAAGAGATTTCTGAACATTTCACAAGATTTCAAAGATTTCTGCTTCGGAACAGCGAACTCTGGAAAAGAATTAAAATTCTGAACTTAAACTGTGATTTTTTAATATATCTCCAGTTGCGACGGGACCGATCGTGGTCGTAGAATCCGGATTTAAGAAAATGTAAAGTTCTGTGTTTTGTTGCAGAGTTGAGTTCACAGACTTCAAACCCTGAGCCTGGTCTTCCTCGTTTCGGAATTTCTTATTCTCCTGAAAAACATCTTGCTGCAGATTCTCTGAACAGGTCTTCATCTCCTGCCATTCATCGTCCCTTATACATACTTGGATTTAAACTTGAAGAACTTAGATTTATTCGGCTCATTCCTAACACGAATCCCTCCCGGCGATTTGAAATTCGAAGATACACTTTTCCTCGCGATAAACGAATTTATGTGAGAGGAGAACGTCAAGTCCTTATGCCTATGCCAGTCGAAGAACAAACTGTATTGTCAACGTCCAATGGCGAAGTTTTTGCAGCAGTGGAGAGTAATAGAAACCTTCGTGGAATATATACAATATTGAGAAGAGCTGTTCAAAAAAGGGCAAAAATAAACATGTACAGCGGCGTGATCGAAGAAATGACCCCAGAAGAAATCCGGGAAACTCCATCAGGCACCCGTTCACACATCAAGAAGTGTTTTAGAATCGTCAATATGAAAACAGGTAATCTTCATATTTTTAGTATTGGTAGTAATGTTAATATGGGAGTAATGTAGCAATCGTGGTTAAAGCCATTTTGTTAGACTCATACGATGACAGTTCTAATGATCCAGATCTGATTAACACGTAAAATACTAATACATGTATTATAATATTTTCTCCAGAATTAGCATCCTGCTTATTAAGTAAAATGAATTAAATTCATTTTTCTGGATTTATGTATTGTAGCTTAGTTGTGATTTTCTATCTTAATAGACGTAGAATACATTTCAATAGCTTTTCTAAATCCTTGATCCAGTCACGGATGTTATGCTTTATCATTACAAAACTGTTTCGCTCAGTTTGAAATAAAACTATTCAATTTCGCACGCTACAACTTAAAAATTTACTATTTCATGAAGTATGAAGCTAAAATCATAAATTCTTAGCAAACTGCAATTTAAAATTATTGAACAATGCTGGATTGAATTGGATTGAACAATTTTAGACTTCTGGGATCGTCGGATGCTTTCTAAAGTCAAAACTATTTTCCTAGTATGTAGTTTAAAAATATTTCAGTGAAAACTGCAGATATGAACTATTTTTGAATATTTAATTAAACGTCATCTTCCCGGCTTCCCTGGAAATCACTTCCTGCGGCGATTCAGGTGAAGGCACTATTGGACATCCCTTCCCCCATCTGTACATTCAGACCGTCGGGCTCTGGCAATATTCGACAAGTCTTTCCGGGAAATCACTTACCATCTCCAAAAAAACATGAGCTCCTTCGAAGAACTATTAGACAGGTCTTCCCAGAAAAAGACATCCCATAAAATCATTTCCCACTTTCAAAAAAATATAAGTTGCATTGAAGCACCATTGGACATATTATCCTGGTACAAGTTTTCCTGGGAAATAATTTTCTGAGAGGTTCGAAATATGACCAATCTCTCTGCTGTGACCAACTATTCTACTGTGACCAAAAGCAAGATGAATTTTTCTGAAGGAGGGAAGTGATTTTCCGCGAAGACTTCTCCCAGCAAGACTTGTCCAATGAAGCCCTGTACTACAAAACCCTAAAAATTGAAAATGTTCAGTATATTAAACGTTGCAGCACAGTTTTTCCCATGCTAATTTTAAGGAAAACTTAAAGTGCCTGGGTGATGGATAAATATTATCGAAATAATTAAATTTTAAAAGACATTTTATGTTGGGCTTTTCGCACCATAATCACGAAAAATATTTAAAAAAAAAAAAGTAAATAAGGACCACCCTTACTAACATACGATTGATTACTGTTAGAAAATATAAAGCTCTGTTTCTTATTGCAGAGTTGAGTTCACAGACTTCACATCCTGGATCTGGTTCTCCGAGCAGATCTTCGCCTCCCGCTGAGCCTCTTCATCGTGAAAGGTCCAGGTCTCCTCTTGCCAGTCACTCTTCTTCATACATACTTGGATTTAAAATTGAAGAACTTAGATTTGTTCGGCTCATTCCCAACACGAATCCGCTCCGGAAATTCGAACTTAGAATGTACACTTTTCCTCGCGATAAACCAATTAAAGTAAGAGGAGAAAATAACGTCCTTCAGCCTATGCCAACTGACGAACGAACTGTATTATCAACGTCCAATGGAGAAGTCTTTGCAATATTGCAGGACAATAGAAAACTTCGTGGAATATATACACTGAGAGGAGCTACTCATAAACGGGCCAAAATAAACATGTACAGCGGTGCGGTTGAAGTAATGACCAGACAAGAAATCCAGGAAACTCCATTAGGCTACGAAAAACCAATCTCAAGGTGGTTTAAAATAGTAACAGCGAACGACTCTCCTCCACGTTCAGATCAGATTTCAAATACTGAACAGATTTGAAAATTAGGTTCCGAAATATTTTCGACTTTCCAATTTTCTACTCCCAAGTCCCTGGAATGCTAAAAAAATTTGCGACGTTAGGCGGATTCAGAAGTATCTGACTTTGGCATGTTTTAGAAATTTAAAAAAAAAGTCATCAACATCTGGATAATATATTTTAGAGCACAAAAAGGAACAATAAAGTAAGGTTACATATTTCTGAGATGAACTTCTTCCATTTACTACCCAACCCACCAACATAAGAAAAGAAAATACGTAATAGAAAAATGGACATTTCCTACCAAAAGATGAATTTTCAATAAAATACATGAATTTTGTACGAAATAGTTGAATATTTAACTAAAAATAGAGGTTGACAACCAAAAACGGAATAGTTGAATTTTCAGCTAAAAACACTTATCTTTAGCGAAAAAAAACAACAAATTATCAACCAGTTGAATCCAACGAGAAAATACGAATTTTCAACAAAATATGTGAATTTTCTACCAAATAGTTGAATTTTCGACTTATAAAGAAAAACAATCCAACCAAAAATAAAATAGCTACATTTCAAATAATTAGATCAATTTTTAACGTAATAGCTTAATTTTCTACCACAGTTGTTGAATTTTGAGCCAAAATATGATTTTTCAACTAAATAGTTCATTTTCAACCAAGAAACAAAATATCAACCTGTTGAATTTAAAGAGGTCAAAAGAATTTTTTTAACAAAATAGTTAAATCCTCAACCAAAAAGATAAATTTTCAACAAACAAGATAAAATTTCTACCCAAATAGAAAAATTTTTCAAAAGAATGGTTAAGTTTTCAAGCTAAAAATTCGAATATTTTAGAAGACAGTTGACTTTTAAACTGGAAGAAAAGAATTTTCCACAAGAAAGTTAATTTTCAAACAAGAAAGATGAATATGCAATTAAATAGTTGAATTTTGAACTCGACAAGATAAATTTTTACCACAAATGGTATTGTTTAATTTTCAGTTCAAGAAACTAGTTCTTAAGAACAACAAAAAGTCATTGTTATCCCATTGAATTCAACTAAAAAGGACGAATTTTTAACAAAACAGTTGAGATGTAGACCAAAAAGATTAATATAATAAAATAGCAGAATTTTCAACAAAATAATTGAACTTCCAACAAAAGATTTGATTTTTTTTATCAAATATCTGAATTTTCAACTAAGAAGAATAATTTTCTAACAAAATACGAATTTTCAATAGAATAATGAATTATCAATAAAATGGTTTAATTTTTATATAAAAAAGAAAGGTTTACAATCAAAAATGGAACAGTTAAATTAACAGTTAAAGAAAATAATTTTTAGCAACACAAAAAAGCGAATAGTCAGCCTGTTGAATGCAAGGAAAATCATGAATTTTTAACGGAATAGTTGAATCCTCAACCAAATAGATGAATTTTCACCAAACAAGATTAACTTTCCTTCTAAATAGATGAATTTCCACGAAAATAGTTAAGTTTTTAAGATGAACATTTCAATATTTTAGAAAATAGTTGATTTTTAAACCGGAAAAAAAGAATTTCTTACAAAAAAGTTAATTTGCAATCAAAAAAGATGAATTTGTAACAATATAGTTGAATTTTTAACTAAAAAAAGTTGATTTTCAATCAAAAATGAAATCGTACAATTTTCAGTGCAAAATACTAATTTGAAAAAAAACGAATTTGTAACGAATGAAATTCAACTAAAAAAGGCAAATTTTCAACAAAATAGTTTGATACTTAAAGAAAATGATAAATTTTCAACAAAAAAGAATAATTTTCTTCCTAAATAGATAACTTTTAAACAGAATACATTAATTTTCTACCAAATAGTTGAATATTCAACTTATGAAGGAAAATATTCCAACAAAAAATGGAACATCTACATTTTCAGATAGAAAAAATTAATTTTACACACAAAAAAATCTAATTTTCAACAAAATAGTTCAATTTTCAAATAAATAGTTTAAATTTGAACCAAACGACTGGAATTCCTAAACAAAAATATAATGGTAGATTTTTCAACCAAAAAAAATGAACTTTCAACCAAGAATAGTTGGATTTTCTTATTGGGTTCTATTAATTCAGTTCAAATTTAGGCGAAAAGGCGAGAAAACGGGAAGTTTCTTAAAAACAGGGGGAAAAAAAAAATTTATTAAAAAGGGCAAAAAAATGTTTTCAAATGAAGAAGATATGTCTACAGAATTGAATTCAAAGTATTATAATACTGGTACTAAATAGTTTTAACTTATTATTATTGTTTGCCTGGCGGTTATATAATCTTAAATTTATATTTCGTATTTGAAAATAGAAGGGAGGTCAGGTTTAGAGTCACTTGACATTTTGAAGGGGGTCTTCCCTACTTTCCCTCCTCAACATCCCCTTTATCATACCCCCTCACTTGGTAATCGTTCCCATGCCCCACTTCCTTCACCACTGCTTCTCCCAAATTCCCAAATTCCCCTACTCCCCCTTCCCCCCACATTTCCCTATTCTCATTCTCTCTTTTCTTCTGTTGCTTTAGCCCACCCATCCCCTACTTCTCATACTTTCCTTAATTTCTCCTACTTACCTTCCTAAACTGTCCCCTGCTTTCCCTACCTTCCCCTACTTCCTCAGCCTTCCGCTACATTCCCTTAATTACTCACCCCTCACTTTCCCGATTTTTTTGCCCTTCTCTAACTTCTTCACCCGGGAGAAAAGTACGATGGACATACGCACAGTGGGGTAAAAAGGTTTTTCTGGACAAGTTAGTCTAGAGCTTACAATTTTGATCTGATTTAAGAATTTTTTTTTTTTTTTTTTTTTGAAGGTTTATTTAACGTCGCATCTACAGCTAGGTAATTAGCGACGGGAACAGTTAAGCTGAGAATTGAATTTATGCTATTGTACGGTTATTGGTCAATCTTGTAAGATGCATCTGTTAGGAAAAAATTGTTAGTATAGCAAAATTTGTTTAGAAAAATTTGTTAATCTAGAGTTTTTGATTAAATTTGAGAAAGCATATTGATTTCTTTTAAGAATTTGACTGTTTTTTCGACTTGCGTGGGTTGTCCTAATGCTTCTTGAAGAGAGTCTGGTATTCCAAATTTATGTCGGGTATCGCTGTATTTCCTGCACTCAATAATGAGATGTTTTACGTTGATTGTGACGTTGCATTGATTACATTGGGGAGGATTGGACTTTTCAAGGATGTGTTTATGTGTGAATTTTGTGTGGCCAATTCGAAGTCGAGTGAGAACTACTTGATTTTTTCTATTAAGGGTCTTCCATGTTGGATGGTTAGGATTAATTTTCGTGATAGGGAAGTTTTCGTTTCTATAACATTCGAGAGGTTTTCTCCAATGGTCATGGATTACTTGTTGAAAGTAATTTTTGGCATCTGACAAGGGAAGGGAAAGATTTGCTTCTTCGATTGGTAATGTAGTGGCGAACTTTGCAAGAAGATCAGCCTGTTCGTTACCTGTGATACCTTGGTGAGAGGGAATCCATGTGGCAATGATGTTTTTGTTGTTTTGTTTACATTCAGTGTAAAGTTTATGGATTCTTTGGATTCTTAAGTCTTGACAATTTTTTTTTTTTGATAGTTTGGAGGCTACTGAGAGAGTCACTACATATTAAGAAGTTGTTTCCGGGAAGGGTTTTACATATCTCATATGCTTTAACTAGGGCAGCCATCTCAGCTGAAAAGACGCTGCACTTTTCGGGTAAACTGAAATAGAGCTCTAGGTTGTTGGTGTAGATAGAACTGCCAGTTCCAGTTTCTGTCTTGGATCCGTCAGTGAAAATGAGAGTGAAATTAAAGTATTTCTCTTTCACTTTTTCGAAGAGATCTATCCATTTTTGGTTAGGGAGTTCTTCCTTCCTGTACTGTGAAAGTCTGAGATCGATTTCTGGTATGTTAATACACCATGGAGGATCTGCGCTGATTTGATTAATTTGGATAGGGGGCATTTGAGTTGATAGTTCGTTTAAATAGTTTTTGAGGATTATTCCGATTGGTTTTGGTAGATTTGGATTTTCTTGGTAGTCGCTATTCTTTTTTTCCTGGAAGAGTAGTTGATGGGTTGAGTTACCTTTATGTGCCGCTATCGATACTCCTTGTTTCAGAGTGAGTTCCAGTCTTCGGTTGTCTAAGGAAGGTTCGTCAATTTCTTGTCGAATGCTTTTGTTTGGGCTCGTGTGGAAAGCTCCACAGCAGATCTTGAGGCCAGTGTTGTGGATCGGGTTGAGTAAGGCGAGGGTACCGGGTTTTTTCCGAATTATATATTATTGATCCATAGTCAATTTTTGTTCGGATTATTGCTTTGTATGTAAGCTTTAGCACATTTATATCTGCTCCCCAGTTCCTGTAGGATAAGATTTTGAGAATTTTTATTCGTTTTTTGCAGTCATCTTTTAATTTAAGAATGTGAGGCCTCC
>CAKNYM010052449.1:383103-397521 GCA_932195095.1 Andricus curvator
CTAAGGTTTAGGAAGTTTTCGTTAAGAACTATGCAAGTAAAATAATTTCGAATTTTCTTGTGACCACCATCTTGGATTTCTTTTTATTTTAGCCTTCTCTCATCATTGAATGATTTCTAAAGTCAAACTTCTTTTTCTAGCAAAGTTTTTGAATAGTTCATCGAAAACTGCAGGAATTAGTAAAAAAATCGTTTTTAGCAATGTTATTCCTTTCAAATAAAAAAAAAATCGTCACTTTTTTCATTTTCGTTCTTCAAATAAAAAAAGTGTTCAATTTTAAATTTGACCCCTTTTCAAGCCGAAACATTGTTTCCTTTTTAAGTCTTCACCCTTTTAACCTGGAAACTAATCATTATTAAAAATTGTTATTAAATCTCGAGATAATTAGGTCTCAATTAGTATATCTACAGCGATTTTCAAGAATTACTGATAAAGAAACAATACATCTGCAGAAATTGTAGCATATCTACACGAATTCTAGGATTTGGGATAGTGCTGAGTCCTCAGATCCTGATAAAATAAAACACATCTGCGCAGATGTGTTTTGCTCATGAAGATTCTCGGTCTTTCTGCAGTCCGATTTCCTGAAATCGAATAGCACAAGTACATGATAAGTTTCTTCACCCGGATTCGGGGTAACTTTGAGCCAACAATCCTTCTTTTCAATAGCACATCTGCATTTTTTATTTGTCAAGCGAAAATAATTCTAGTTCATTAATAATATAATAATTATTAATTATCTGAGATAGTTATAGAACAATAAATTTTAATTTAATAATAAATCAACAATTACATCATAGTTTTATTTTTTCATCAATTTTTAAAGATTTGTAGTTGTTAAGTTTCTCTAGCAGGAAACTCGAAGGTTCTTGAAGGCTGATTCCTTTATTCGGCAGCACATCTGCGCAGATGTGTTTATTAGTGAAGATTATCGGCGACATTATGCATTGATATCTAGCATATCTACAGTTTTTCATATAAATAATTGAAATTCGCCATTTTGTTTTGTTTTAATGAATAGAGCACGTTTGATTTACCCAAGAACAGTACTTTTTTTTTAACTCTCATACGTCAAAAGGTACAGATGCAAATGTGTTTGATTGAATATCTCGGTTCTTTTCAAATGCAGTTGTACAGTTTCTTCATCAGGACGGCAGATGTCTGGTGGCTCGCTCGATCGGCTGAGCGCTATTCAGCTTTATTTTTTAAATTCATTTTCGACTTTCGTGCTGGGCACGCGCGGCAAGTTCGTCTCTCCTATTTTGAGTCAAGAATTTTCGGTTTATTGTGGAGTGAAGTGATTTTCCCGACTCGATCGTCTTCGGGTGTTGTGGGAAGGGACGAGTCGGATGACATATATTTCCAGTTGCGACGGGACCGATCGTGGTCGTAGATTCCGGATTTAAGAAAATGTAAAGTTCTGTTTTTTGTTGCAGAGTTGAGCTCACAGACTTCAAACCCTGAGCTTGGTCTTCCTCGTTCCGGAATTTCTTATTCTCCAGACAAACATCTTGCTGCAGATTCTCTGAACAGGTCTTCACCTCCTGCCAGTCATCCTCCCTTAAACATACTTGGATTTCAACTTGAAGAACTTAGATTTGTTCGGCTTATTCCTGACACGAATCCGTACCGGCGATTTGAAATTCGAAGATACACTTTTCCTCGCGATAAAAGAATTTATGTGAGAGGAGAACGTCAAGCTCTTACGCCTATGCCAGTCGAAGAACAAACTGTATTGTCAAGGTCCAACGGTGACATACTTGCAATAGTGGAGGGTAATAATAGACTTCGTGGAATATATACAACATTGAGAAGAGGTGTTCAAAAAAGGGCAAAAATAAACATGAGCAGCGGCGTGATCGAAGAAATGACCCCAGAAGAAATCCGGGAAACTCCATTAGGCACCCGTTCACATATCACGAACAGTTTTAGAATCGTTAATATGAAAACAGGTAATCTTCATATTTTTAGTATTGGTAGTAATGTTAGTATGGGAGTAATGTGGCAATCGTGGGTACAGCCATTTGTTAGACTCATACTATAACCTGTTTATTTGAGATCTAGAGAAGTAAGATACCTAAGTTTATCGATAATTAATAGTTAATTGGATTTATGTGTTTTTGCTTTTACTCTGAATGACAGTTCTAATGATCCAGATCTAATTAACACGTGAAATACTGATACATGTATTATAATATTCTCTCCAGAATTATCATTCTGCTTATTAAGTAAGATGAATTAAATTCATTTTTCTAAATTTATGTAATGTAGTTTAGTTGTGATTAACAATCTTAATATACGTAGAATACATTTCAGTAATTTTTCATAATTTCTGATCTAGTCACGGATGTTATGCTTTCACGATGTGCCTCGACTGACTTCAATCCAAAAGCGCTTGCATATGCCGCTTTTTTCTGAATATACTTCTGGGATGCCCTACGATCATTCTGAGCCCAAAAAGAAAAAAATCGCTTTGGGCCCTTTTTGAGAAAACTCTTTTTTTTATTTTTTTGAAGAGGTTAATCAACATATTTTAATGAAAATAAGTTGAACGTGGAATTTCATTGGCTCAAACCATTCAGTTTGGCATCCAAAAAAGGGCTACAGGTGCTGAACATCTTGCGAGAACTGAAACCCTTCAATATTTTTGAAAAATGGTGAAAAAAGTGGGAAAAAATCAGTTCTTCGAAAATTGCCTTATTCCAGTTCATCCTATGTCCGAAACACCTTAACACGAATTAAAGTGCTAGAAACTTTCTGCAAAATGAAAGAAAATCGAATGTTCTATCTCTAAAAGTTTGGGAGTTATGGTCCTAAGAAGTCAATTTTAAGCGAATAATTTGAATGAAAAAAAAAATATATATAGTTTTGGGGAAATAACTTATTCCCTATGCATATCTGGTAAAAATTACCGAATAATTAAATAAAGAAGACTTAATTTTGAGTAGATCTTAAAAAAAACAGTGCTCTAGCTCTAATAGAACCAAAATTATGGCCTTTTGAATATGGCCCTTTTTTATGAAATTTTGTACAATATCAATTTTTTAAATAAAATTTATCGTTTGCCAAAAGAACTCATTTCCGGAGCAATTCAGGAGGAAGTTGCCACCAGATAGGTTGAGGAGGACCTGATTTTTAGCAAATCTAAAAAAAAATAATGCTCTAGCTCTAATCGCTTCGAAATTATGGCCTTCGGAATATGATCCTTTTGTAATGAAATTATGTTAATCATCATTTTGTAAACAAATTAAATACAAAATCAAAATCTTATCAATTTTTAAAATTGAATATCTCGTTTTTAAAAATAAATAAATTCCTGAACATTGGACATGATGGAGTCTGTTCACTTAGATTTTAAAGCCGTCTGGACGTTCATAATTAAATTAATTGAATTAATGAAGTCTTCATTTAATTCAAGCACAAGATACACAATATGATAAAAACATTTTTCCATGTCTCATCCTCCAAAAACGAAAAATTTTAAAAAAAATTTTCAACAAAATTTCATAAAAAGCGTAATTTTCAGGAGGCCATAATTTTGACGCGATTAGAGCTAGAGCATTATTTTTTTTTAGATTTGCTGAAAATCAGGTCCTTCTTAACCTATCAGGTGGCAACTTTCTTCTGAATCGCTCGGGAAATGTGTTCTTTTGGAAAACGATAAATTTTATTTAAATAATTGATATTGAACAAAATGTCATGAAAAAGGGCCATACTCAGAAGGCCATAATTTTGGTTCTATTACAGCTAGAGTATTGTTTTTTTTAGATCTACTCAAAATTAAGTCTTTCTTAAATAGCTCACTGGCAACTTTCACCTAAAACGCTGAGGAAATGAGTTCTTTTGGAAAACGAGAAATTTTATTTATAAAATTGATGTTAAAGAAAATTTCATAAAAAAAGGGTCATATTCAAAAGGCTATAATTTTGGTTCTGTTAGAGCTAGAGCAATGTTTTTTTTTAAATCTACTCAAATTTAGTCTTCTTTAATTAAATATTCGGTAATTTTTACCAGATATGCATAGGGAATAAGTTATTTCCCCAAAACTATATATATATTTTTTTTTTCATTCAAAGTATTCGCCTAAAATCGACTTCTTAGGATCCTAACTCCTAAACTTTCAGAGATAGAACATTCGATTTTTTTTCATTTTGCAGACAATTTCAAGCACTTTAATTCTTGTTTAGTTGTTTGATACATAGGATGAACTGAAATAAAGCAATTTTCAAAAACGGATTTTTTCCCACTTTTTTCACCATTTTTCAAAAATATTGAAGGGTTTCAGTTCTCGTAAGATCTTCAGCACCTGAAGCCCTTTTTTGAGTGCAAAACTGAATCCTTTGAACCAATGAAATTTCACGTTTAACATATTTTCATTAAAATATGTTGATTTACCTCTTCAAAAAAAAAAAAGAGTTTTCTCAAAAAGGGCCCAAACGATTTTTTTCTTTTTGGGCTCAAAATGATCGAGGGGCATCCCAGTAGTATATTCAGGAAAAACCGGCATATGCAAGCCCTTTTGGGTTGAAGTCAGTCGAGGCACACCGTGAGCTTTATCATTAAAAAATTGTTTCCTTCAGTTTGAAATAAAACTATTCAATATCCCAGACTAAAACTTTAAAATTTTCTATTTTATAAAGTATTATGCTAAAATCATGAATTCTTAGCAACTGCAACTTAAAATTATTGAACAAAGCTGGATTGAATTGGATTGAACAATTTTGGACTTCTGGGATGGACAAAATCTTTCTAAAGTGAAAACTATTTTTCTAGTCTGTAGTTTAAAAATATTCAAGTGAAAACTGCAGGAATGAACTTTTTTTAAATATTTAATTAAACGTCATCTTCCCCGGCTTCCCCGGAAATTACTTCCTGCGACGATTCAGGTGAAGGCACAATTGGACATCCCTTCCCTTATCTATACATTCAGACTCTCGGGCTCTAGCAATATTCGATAAGACTTTCCGGGAAATCACTTACCACCTCCAAAAAAACATAAACTACTTCGAAGCACTATTAGACAGAACTTCCCAGAAAAAGTCATCCCATTAAATCATTTACCACTTTGAAAAAAATATTAGATGCTTCGAGGCGAAGACTTGTCACAGCAAGACTTGTCCTAGTCTAGGGTGATGGATAAATATTACCGATTTAATTAAATTTTAGAGGAAATTCTATTTTTGGGTACTGGCACCATAATCACGAAAAATATTTTTAAAAAAGTAAATAAGGACCACCCTTATTAACAAACGATTGACTACTACAAGAAAATATGAACCTCTGTTTCTTATTGCAGAGTTGAGTTCACAAACTTCACACCCTGGATCTGGTTCTCCAAGCAGATCTTCGCCTCTTGCCGAACCTGTTCTTCGTGACAGGTCCAGGTCTCCTCTCGCCAGTCACTCTTCTTCATACATACTTGGATATAAGATTGAAGAACTTAGATTTATTCGGCTCATTCCCAACATGAATCCGCTCCGGGAATTCGAGCTTAGAATGTACACTTTTCCTCGTGATAAACCAATTTACGTGAAAGGACACGTAAATGGACAAAATAATGTCCTTCTGCCTATGCCAATTGAAGAACAAACTGTATTATCAACGCCCGAAGGAGAAGTCTTTGCAATTTTGCAGAATACTAGAAAACTTCGTGGAATATATACACTAAGAAGATCTACTCATAAACGGGCAAAAATAAACATGTACGACGGTGTGGTTGAAGAAATGACCACAGAAGAAATCCAGGAAACTCCATTAAGCTACGAAAAACCAATCTCGAAGTGGTTTAAAATATTAAAGGTGGACAACTCACCCTCACGTTCTGATTAGATTTGAAAATTAGATTCTGAGATATTTTCGACTTTCCAATTTTCCACTCCCAAGTCCCTGGAATGCTAAAAAAATTCAGGACGTTAGGCCGATCCAGAAGTAAACTGCAGTCCCGCTTTACCCGTTCCCGATAGACCGGACAAGGTGGTGCAAGAGGGCGAGAGAGATAGAGGCTTGAGATAGAGGTTAAAATATTCAGATGTTCTGAAAAAAATTCAAAATAATTTTAAATTTGAAAAAATTTTAAAAAACTTCTAGATTACTCAAGATTTGGAAATAAAATTTGGAATCTTTTCAAGGATGTTTTAACTATTCGAAATGAAAAGAATTTAACTTCTAATTTACGAAGTGTTCAGTGACAAAAAATTTAATTTTTCAATTTTCAATGTTTCTAGCTTAAGATTGCTAAAAATAATATAATTTTGAAAATTTTAAAGTTTATTGATTGACTCTTTAATTTAGAGCATTGAAAATGATACATTGGATTTATATTTTTTGAATTTAATCTGAATCTTTGAACTCTATAATTTATAAAAGTTAGAAATTCTAAATTTTGCAGTTTATCTGTATTCCATTTAAAATTGTTTGATTGAAAAGTGTTTGAACCTTCCATTTAATTTGTAGTTTATTTTTTATTTCTTCAAATGGAAGAATGTTTAACTTCAGAGTTCGAAATTTTTTATTTTATTGACCGTGAAAAATGTTTGCGAACCGAGAAAAAACCGGGAAATAACCGGGAATTTTTTTCTTCGATTAAAATGACCACTCTGTTATATGTAAGTACATACTCATAACTCAGTACTTTGATAAATTTGGATTTTCGAGCACAAACATTTTCACGTTCATTATGATATTATAAAACCAAAATGGCAAAAATACAAAGAAAATATTTTTTTTTCCGGAAAAAATTCCAACAGGAATGGTTCAGACAGCCTTGATTGTTTACGGTTTAGAGAGTCCCGATTTACTATCAAGGCCATTGAGGGTACCCCCGACACGGCTGGTAAAGCGGGACTGCAGTGTATGTGACTTTGACATGTTTTGGAACTTTTTAAAAAAGTCATCAACATCTGGATAATATATTTTAGATCACAAAAAGGAACATACATAGTACGCAAAAACATATGATTGCGCCAAAAAACGCTATCATTTATTAAATAAAGCAAACTTACGTATTTTTGAGATAAACTTCTTGCACTTACTTCCCAACCTACCAACATAAGAAAATAAAAAACGTAATAGAAAAATGGACATTACTTTATTCAGAGTGAATTGCGATGACTTTCAAATCATTTCAAATTTATATAAATTCATAATAAAGTAATAAAAAGTGTGCATTTCGGGTTAAAATTAATTTAATTTCAAAACGTCTGGCACAATGTGACTTGATTTTTTATATATTTTAAAATCCCAGAAGCTTCTGTATACTTTCAATTATTTAAAAGTAAATAAACAACTTTCAATTTCACGGACTGCCATATCATAATTATTCTTCAATGAAAAGTATAAAATATTTAAATGCATTTTGATCTTAAATTTCCTGAATGTTGAAATTTTATTCATTGAAAGGTTTTTTTAATTTGAAAAAATTTCCAATTTCAACCATATTTGAATGTTAATGACTTCAAGAATAATTAATTCTAAATAAAAGCAATCATCGGTTATAGATATTTTTTTTAATCAATTGAATAGTTTTCAGTTTAAAATAGTTCAAATTACACATGCAAAAATACAAATATAAAAGTAATAAAAATGTAATAGAAAAGATTCGAGTTTGGAAAATAATAACATTGAAGTTAAGGGCATGTGACAGTCTCACGTGACCAATTACATGTTCTTACATTAAAGCGGCTTCGTAGTTTAAAAAAATTAATATATTGTGCTACAATTTTGGGAAATGGCACAATATATATAAGGGCATTTATTTCTGTCTCACTTAAGTTTTTTTTTAAATAGTGCAATTTTATTAATTTCCAACTTTAAATGTAGCATAGGACTTTAGTGCCGTGGCTGAAATAGAATTAATGAAATTGCATCATTTAAACAAAATAGAAACTCAATTGAACCAGATAGACGTGCCCTTACATATTTCAAAACATTTCCCTAAATTTCAGCACAATATATTTATTTTTCTGATTATAAAGACGCCGAATATAAGAACATTTAATTGGCCACGTGATAAAGTGTCACATGTTCTGAATTTCAATTTGATTCTTTCCCAAACTCTAATATTTTTTATTTGAATTCTTATTAATTGGGATCTGATCTCTAATTTAAACTAATTTCAAAACAGAACACTTTTAAATTATTTTTCTAAATATTCATAACGGATGAATGATTTATTTAACATTGTTTATTCTTGAAACCATTTACATTCAAATATATTTATTTCAACTTTTTACATTCTCATTCTAATGAGAAGGTATTGGTTTTATGTAAAATTTGACATAGTCGGTTTTCATCAAATCTCCACGTTTTGAGACCTCCTGAGTCAGAAAAAACGATTTTTACGAAGGTGTCTGTCTGTCTGTAGTCTGTCTGTCTGTCTGTCTGTCTGTCTGTAGCCACGATAACTTTCGAAAAAATGATCAGATTTGATTGAGCTTTGGCACACTTTTTTATGGCCGAAAAATAGAGAACGAGTTCGTTAACCAGCTATTTTGGATGAAAATCCAAAAAGTGGGCACATTTTGAAAATTTTTGAGACCACTTTTTTGGAAGATTTGAAAATTCTATGTACGGTTATTAGTAGTACGCAAAATGACGAACAAAATATTCTTATGACTTTTCGTGATAAAAAAAAATTACTGGAGTTATAGCATTTTCAAAATTCCAAAAAACAAACGAAAATGATCATTTTAAGCCGAAAAACGCACGATATGAAAAAAAGTCAAGAGGAGAAAAACGTTGATTCCTGAACACCCTATAATATTTTCATGACAACTTTTTGAATTTTTCAAAAAATAAAAAATTCAAATTTTGATCGCACAAAAAATTAATGAAAAATCAAAAAAGCCATTTTGCTGTAAAACTATGCAAGATACCAGAAAAGGTCATCTTACCAAAATTGTGCAACTAAAAAAGATCTACAAATTTCTTATCATTCACTTCTTGATATGACGCGTAGTTTTTGTTTTATTCGTAAAAAACAGCATTGAAAATAGAAAAATCAATTTTTCAGACGAATATTACCAGCTACGAAAAAATGACCGAAACAAAATTTGTTCATCCAAGGAAGAGGTACAAATTTATTGTGACTCATGTTTCGATAGGATGCGTGGTTTTTGTTTTATTCGTGAAAATAACATTGACAGTAAAAAAAATCAAATTTTTGAAAAAACAATGCAAGGTACGAAAACATATAAATAAACAAAAATTGTGCATTCAAAAAAGACTTACACACCCGTAATCAATTTTTGTGGTAAGAATATATTCAAAATGAAAAAATTAACTTTTTTGATAAACGGCACAAGCTAAAATAAAATGTTAACTAATTAAATTTGTCGCCTGAATTATATCATTACTTTTCATTTGAAATCAAATACAAATTTAGTAATTTGTATATGAAGAACATATAACACGAAGCACAAAGTGCGCGCTCAGTGTATTTACCAAATCGCACGCCGTAAGTGCGCTCAAACTTTTTTGTTTCTATCATACGGTTCAAATGATTTTCAAATCAAATATCGAGCGCGAAGCGCGAGTGTCTGGATGAGAATGTGTTCCTTAAGGTCGATAGAACCTTGAGTAAATAAAGTTCCTTTTCAGTCTAAAATAAAAGCAAATTTAACAATCACTTAATATGTAGAGGTTTTGATAATTTTATAATATTTGCAAACAAACTTTTTCTTTTCATCGAAGTCGAACACGAAGTTCAAAAATCTAGAGGAGCCTAGCGTAAAGCGCGATGCAAATACGCCCGAGTGCGTAGCGCGAGGTGAATACATAATCGAGCGCGAAGCGCGAGATAAATATATGATCGAGCGCGAAGCGCGAGATCCAACAGTCGCGCGCCCTAGGCGCGCTCAAACCAGCGAGCGAAGCGAGCCGCGCGCGAAGCGCGCCATGAGAATGTGCCCGCGAAGCGGGCAGATTTTTAATTTTTAAATTGTTCTATTCTGATTATTTTAAAGCGAATAAATCAAAATTGCTGATTTTAAAATCAAACGATAATTTCAAATTAAATTCTAATAATTCAAGCACATTTCTAGATGAATCGAGTAGAATTCTAGTAAATTTTATTTTTAATTTAAATTCTACTTCATGTAACTGGAAATCTAGTAATTGAGTTAATTACAAATAAATCCTAGTCAATTCAAAATCGAAATCTAGCAATTGAGTTAGAATTCTTGTTAAGCCAAGTGGAATTTAAACAAATTAGAATTAAATTATAGCAATTGAAATTAAATTGTAGTTAGTGTCAATTTAATTCTAGTTAATTTAAATGTAAATCTAGTTAATTCAACTTTGAATCTTGCAATTGAAATAGAGTTACAATTAGTTCAAGTGAAATAATTCTAGTCAAGTGTAAGTTATTGCCACTTAAAACGGAATTTTAGTTCACTTAAGTTGAATTGTAGTCGATTCTGCACACAAGACAAAATTGCAATTTTTTGTTCCGTTGTTTAATTTCAATTAAATTTTTTAATTTTAATCAATTAATTGAGAAAGTTTAATTAATTGAGAAAGCTTAATTAATTGAGAAAGGATTTATAATTTGAACTATTTTCAAAACTGAAAACTTCAAACTGATAAATTTTTGACATTTTGTGAAAGATGAATGCTCACATCTAAAAGTATGGCTTACTTTTTCCGTGAGAAAGAATTCACGATTAATTAGTTTATTATTTTGTAGATATCGTATTTAAATTCAGGTTCTTTCATTTTTTTAATGGCCTTTTTTATTTTAAAATTACATTTTTATTTTTTTATTTTTATATTATTTATTATTATTATTATTCTGAACTGTTATTCAAAATTAATATGAAATTAATTCTTAAATAAATAAATAAATTAAAATTAAATAATAAATAAATAAATTAAAATAAATAAATTGTTATATTGTTAATTAAAATATTGTTATATATATATATATATATATAATAATAGTAATTCTACTATTTGAAAATTTGTCCTTCTTATTTGAAAATGAATGATCTATACATATAATCGCGATTTCGTTCCTTTTTTAGAAAACTAAGATTTTTGCTTGAAAATTTATCTTTTTGGTTAAAAACTGAACTATTTTGTTGAAAATTCTACTATTTGGTTGAAAATACTTGTATTTTGTTACGAATTTGTTTTTTTTTTGGTTAAAAATTCAATATTGTTAAAAATATTGTTTCCAATATTTGTGTGAGGGTATTAAAATGAATACTTCAAGTAAATAGCTCGGTAAATAGTAAATAGTAATAGTAAATACTTTTAAGTATTTGTAATGTATTTTTTTTTGGAGAGTGGATTAAATAAACATTGGAAAATTTCAGCAATGCATTATACTTTAACCAAACAAAAATTTCAAAAAAAGGAAATAAATGTAAATAAAATAATTAATTACCGTTGTAAAATAATTTTTAAATTTATGAAAAAATAGTTTAGTTTTCCATTTATCATAAAATTGAAATTATGCTATCAACAATTATATTATTATATAGAGAATTTTTAATATAAATTTGATCTTTAAGACTGCTGATAAATATCTTAATCGTATGATCAATATTTGTATTGTAAGGTATAGGATTTATATAAAAGTAATAATTTTTTAACATTATTATCATAATATTCTAATTAGATTTTCTTTTTTTTCAGATTTTCTATATTTCCAAATTAAGAACTACCCAACTATTTTCTTTCGAAGTATGCATGCATTTTTTTGTTTACAGATTGTTTATAAAATATGGATTTTGAATATTCTTTTAACGATATTACATTGTTGTCTTCATCGTTTTTCAGAAAAATTGATGTCACTCTTTGATAAGTTATCTAGATTTACGATAAGGTTAATTATCTTCACTTCTTCACCATTCCAATGTTCTCGCACTCGCATTCGCGATCAGTTAAGTTACGTATCGACTAAAATACAAAAGATTTTATTTTTAAAAATGCATTCGGTAAGTACAATATCTTCATTAATTTTGAGATGTCACAAAAAATTTTCAAATTTTTAATAATCTATGTGTTATAACCATGAAGAAATGGTTGCCTTGCTATACTTCGTGATCCTTATAAAAAAAATTGAAAATAAGGTTATATTAGGTACAAGCATCTCTTAGACATTTATAAACAAACAAGAAATAAGTCGATGTGATATTTAAAAAACAAGGAAGGTTTTATAAAATTTCGGAATTTCAGGGCGAGAGAAAACTTAGAATTTTTCTTGATTAAACTATAAATCTCTATGGCTCCAGAAATTAATTTTTTTTCTTTCTAAAAGTATTTCGTTAGATTCACCTATTTAGTTCCCATTCCCACTTCTAAAGGATTTACTAATTTTTCGGACCAACCGAAAAGTTTTTTAGAAAACGTTAAAAATAGATTTCTGCTAGTTGAGCATTTATGTATTTTTGTTGATATTTCATCTTCATTGAAAACATAAATATTTTTGTCTTGAAATTAATTATTTTTGGTTGAAAAGTCTACAATTTTATTCTTGATTGAGAATTCATCATTTTTGGGTAAAAATTTTATTATTTGTTTGAACATTTAATTATTTTGTTGAAAATTCAACAATTTTGTTATACAATCGTTTTGGTTAAAAATTCACCTATTTTGTTGCTATTTCGTCTTTTTGGTTTGAAAATTCAAATTTTTTGGTAGAAAATTCAGCTATTCAGTTAAAAAATAACTTTCTTGTTAAATATTCTTATTTTTCGGTTGAAAATTCAAACGTTTTGTATAAAATTTCGCCTTTTTGGCTTCAAAATCCAACAATTTGGTAGATATTTATTTTCTCTCTTGTTTGAAGAGTCTTTCTCGGTTGAAAATTTAACTCCTCGGATAAAAATTCGTCTTTGCTCATTTTTTGTTTAGTGGAAAATTAATTTTTTCTACTGAAAATTTAACTTTTTCATTTTTGTTGAAAATTTTTCCTACTTATTTGAAAATAAATGATTTATTTCATTGAAATTTCGTTTCTTTTTAGAAAACTAAGATTCTTGCTTGAAAATTTCTCTTTTTGGTTGAAAACTGAACTACTTGTTGAAAATTCTACTATTTGGTTGAAAAGGCTTGTCTTTTGTTAAAAATTAGGCTTTTTGGTTAAAAATTCACTTTTTTGTTGAAAACTCAAATATTTCGGTTAAAAAATTAAATAATTTGTTTGAAATTTGTTGTTCTTTTGAACAAAGTTAATTTTTAAACTGAAAATGTAACCATACATTTTTGATTGTATATCTATCTTTTTCGTTGAAAATTCAACTATTTTATGAAAAATTTATGTCCTTTGTTGAAACTTTGTCTTTTTTTATAGAAAATTAATCTTTTTGTGTGAAAATTCATCTTTTTGGTTCAAAATTGAAATATTTTGGTGAAAAAATTACCTATTTTGTTGAAAATCGTTTTTTTTTGTTTGGTTGAAAATTAAATTGTTTAACTGAAAATGTAACCATTTTTTTATTGATTCTTTATCTTTTTTAGTGTAAACTTCAAATATTCAAAATATTATATAGAAATATTAGGGTGAAAAAAAATTAACTATTTTGTTGAAAGTCAGTTTTTGTTCGTAGAAAATTAATTAATTTAACTGATAATGTAACTATTCTTTTTTTGATTGCTTTTTTATCTTTTTTCGTTAAAATTTTAAATATTCTGTCAATAATTCATTTCTTTTGTAAAAATTAATCTTCTTTGTAGAAAATAAACCTTTTTTGTTGAAAATGGAAATATTTTGGTGAAAAATTGAACAATTTTGTTATAAAATCGTTTTGGTTAAAAATTCATCTGTTTTGTTGCTATTTCGTCATTTTGTTTGAAAATTCAAATCTTTTGATAGAAAATTCAGTTATTCAGTTAAAAAAAAATTTTCTGTTAAAAATTCTTATTTTTTGGTTGAAAATTCAAACGTTTTGTATAGAATTTCGCCTTTTTGGCTTCAAAATCCAACAATTTGGTAGATATTTATTTTCTATCTTGTCTGAAGTTTTTCTTGGTTGAAAATTCAACACCTCGAATGAAAATTCGTCTTTGGTCATTTTTTTTCTAGTGGAAAATTAATTTTTTCCACTGAAAATTTGACTTTTCCATTTTTGTTGACAATTTTTCCTTCTTATTTGAAAATAAATGATCTATTTCATTGAAATTTCTTTTCTTTTTAGAAAACTAAAATTCTTGCTTGAAAATTTATCTTTTTGGTTAAAAACTGAACTATTTTGTTGAAAATTCTACTATTTGGTTGAAATCACTTGTATTTTGTTACAAACTTGTTGTTGTTTTTTTGGTTAAAAATTCACTTTATTTTATTGAAACCTGAAATATTTCGGTGAAAAAATTAACTAATTGATTTCTTTAACTGAAAATGTAACCTTTCTTTTTCTGATTGTATCTTTATATTTTTGAGTTGAAACTTCAAATATTGAAAATATTATATTGAAA
>CAKNYM010052449.1:397621-414845 GCA_932195095.1 Andricus curvator
TTTTTTTTTTTTTGGTAGAAAATTAATTTTTCTAACTGATCATGTAACTTTTCTTTTTTTATTGTTTATTCATATTTTTTAGTTGAAAATTTAAATATTCTGTTAATAATTTATTACTTTTGCAAAAATTAATCTTCATTGTAGAAAATTCATTTTTTTTTTGAAAATTGAAATATTTTGGTGAGAAATTGAACTATTTTGTTGAAAAATGATTCTTTTTTGGTTGAAAATTGAATTTTTCAATTCAGAATTTAACTATTCTTTTTGGAATAAATATTTTGGTGAAAAAATTACCTATTTTGTTGAAAATTGTTTTTTTTTTTGTTTGGTTGGAAATTGATTTGTTTGACTGAAAATGTAACCATTCTTTTTTTGATTGTATCTCTGTATTTTTAAGTTGAAACCTCAAATATTGAAAATATTATATTGAATTATTAAGGTGAAAAAAATTAACTATTTTCTTGAAAATCAGTTTTTTTTTCTGGTAGAAAATAATTTCTTTTTAACTGATAATGTAACTATTCTTGTTTTATTGTTTATTTATCCTTTTTAGTTCAAAATTTAAATATTCTGTTAATAATTTATTACTTTTGTGAAAATTATTCTTCTTTGCAGAAAATTAATTTTTTTTTTGTGAAAATTGAAATATTTTGGTGAAACATTAAACTATTTTGTTGAAAAATCATTCTTTTTCTGTTGAAAATTAATTTTTTCAACTGAAAATTCAACTATTCTTTTTGGATTATATATATTTACCTTTTTAGTTGCAAATTCAAATATGTCTTTTGTTACAAATTTGTCTTGTTTGGCAGAAAATTAATCTTCTTGGTAGAAAATTTAACTACTCGCTAATTTACTGCAAATTTACAAATACAAGCGTAGTTCCACTTTCCTGGAATAAAATTACCACCACTCAAGAATGGAAACGATGTTGGCCATGTCAGCCTAGCTGTACCACTTACACTGTGTGATTGATTCCTTGGAGTGAAATTACATGCCTAAGTGTACACTAATATATATCTGTAGTGAGCTAGATCAATCGAAAAATCGAAACCAATTATAGGTTCTTTGAAGAAAAAAAAGTAGGTGAAGATAAAAGCTGAAAGCAATCTAAGGCGTTTAGACTTACTCTATTTAAAGGGTAGGATTTCAATATTAGGCTTTGTGAAATTGGATATTACTTTTCTGCACGAACTAGTGTCGACGATCGCATGTCAAAAGTCAAATTTATTAACCAAAGGAGGCGTCACCAACATTAACACGAATAGAGAGCCATACATGGTGACTTTGTGAAGCTATTCACCTGGGGTGATTGCTAGAGCGATTGGTCAGCGACCTGGGTCGGAGCAGTATTGTGGAACGAATGTGTTGTTTAAAGAAGCAACACGGGAATTATGAAATAGTCTAAAATCTATACCCCCTCCCCTCTCCAGCCTCGTACACTAAATTCCGTGATCCCCGACAGTATAACGAGGCTAGAACCGATAAATGGTATATGTAAAATTGTACAACCTATTTAACGACACTTTAAAAGAAAAATGGCTGATGACCCAAAATTTTGGAGACAAATTTGATTGTATTATAACAGAGGGGTTGAACCAAGTTCAAAAAAAGTTAAAAGCAAATGGGATTTTCGGATTGTTTATGGAAATATGGCACAAGGAAAAAATTTGCACTTAAGGAATTACCGAATTGTTTCTAAAGTGTCGGATATGAGAAAAAAATCAGTAATAATTACGGACCTATTTTTCTAAAAATACTATAGAACTTTTCCTAGGACAATTAAAAATAATTCAGAAAGAATTCCTAAACGAGGCAATAATTTTCTTAACGGATATCTTGAAAGTTTCCGAAATTTAATTCCATTTAAAACAAAGGCCGCCACTAAAATGTAAAATGCGTCGGAGTTCGGCAATTTTAAGGTCTCCGCGCCCGCGTCGTTACACAAAAAAAATATTTTGATTTATAGAGGAGCTTCTATAAAAACAGAGATAACTTACATTGAATGTATATGCTTATATCTTAATTATAATTGCACACATTGGACATTAATTAAATATTTTTAAACATGTGATTAGGCACTATGTTATATTGTAAGAGCTGAAACAGAAAAAATCGGGTTTTAGAAGAATCTCGGAGGAATCGAACACGGGTGGGTGGGACGGTACTAAGATGATTTTCACTCTGGTAAACTAAATTATGAGAATGGAAATTTCATCTTTCATATTAATTAAATGTTAGGAAAATCATTATTCGTAATTAATATCTTCATTAATTATTCATAGATATGATTTTCATTTTCTAGCAACTGGTATATTGTACGTACATGATTAAAATATACCTAATGTGACTATAAAAAGTAAAAAAAACTTCTGCTCGTTTAGTCCACGTTCAAGGCAGTGAATTCGTCAATTTGATACAAAAATATTGAAATTTCGAATTTTCCACATTTTTAGTTCAAAATTGTAAACCTTCGAAATTGAATTATTTCAGGGTGACCGTTGAACCAGGAAAACGGGTAAAACCGGAAAGTGACAATGAATTCCTTTTTTCACTGGGAATTTTACAAATTTTTAGAATGAAAATCTAATTAATCACTTGAAATATCACAAATTTGTTATCATACAATATAATGTAATTTAAAATAAGTTCGATTTCCACTTTTTCTTTAATTTTTAGTTTAATTTTCAAATTTCTAAAATTTTTTACCTTAGAAATTTGCCATTTAATCTCTTGACTTTTAAACGTACATTTTAAATTCAAATAATTTTAAAATGCAGTAGTGAAGACTAAAACAATTAAAAGCGTTCGAAATTGGAAATTAAAAAAAAAAGAATTTACCGATTTTTAAGATAAAAATTATTATAATCTCAATTAAACGCTTTTATTTAATTTTAAATCCCAATTAAATATTGTTTCAACTTCAAATATTCAATTTTGAACCATTTCAATTCGAAATTTTTTAATTAAAAATATGAACAATTTTCCAGCCATGCCACGCTGAAAAAACCAGTTCTCGTCAGATCACTGAAGTTAAGCAGCGTTGGGCGCGGTTAGTACTTGGATGGGTGACCATTCGAGAATACTGTGTGCTGTTGGCATATTATGGGTGTGGTGAGCCCAAACTTGTAGTTATTTATAACTACAAGAAAACTATCCACCTAGAAACGCTACCCGAATTGGGTAGTGTCACGCCTACCCTGAAAGGGAAATGGCTTAATGGTATACATACATACATATTAATGTTTGAATGTTCATTTAAAATGAACAATTATAAATCAAATATTAAAAACGAACAAATTTCAAACTGAATCAATAATTTAAAAATAATTAAAATAGTTTAAAAAAAATTTATTTATTTATTTTTAATGTTTCACATTTAAAATTGCTTAAAATAATATAATTGAAACAATTTTTAAATTTATTATTTATTCATTGATTGACAGCATTGGAAATGATAGCGTAGATTAATATTTTTTAAACAAAAATATTTGAAATGTTCAATTTATAAAAGTTGCAAATTTTGCAGTTTAGCGGCATTTAATTTCAAATTTTCTAATCGGAAAAATGTTAAAAGCTTCCATTTTATAAGTTTAAATTATTGAGGGTTTGAATGAAAAATTTTGAATAAAAAATGTATTAAGCTTCAATTTTAAAAGTTTGAAATTCAAAAGAGTTTCACTTTGACTACTTTAATTTGGAGTTGAGTTTCGAATACTATAAATGAAAAAAATATACAGCTTTAAGAGTTCGAATTTCTTAACTTCAATCACCGTGAAAAATTTTTGCAAACCGGGAAATAACCTGGAATTTTTATCCTCGATTAAAACGGCCGCCTTGTATTTTTATATTATTAAAAAATGACAATTTACAAGTTTAGAATCGTGAATTTAAAATTAAAAACAAAAGGTTTATTTTTAAACCTATTGATTCATGCATGAGATGTTTCAATTTTAAACGTGACACTTTGTGACCATCCAATTATAAAAGTTCTTATATTAAACTAGAACATTTTTAACTCGTGAGACGTGGCCATAGGTGTGATTTACCTGGCTTTTAAATATTGGTTCACATAATTTTTAATCAATTTTTTTTATTGAATGTGGTTATCTGTCACACCGCACATATATTTCAAGATGAAAATGAAAATCATCCGAGGGGCGCTTTCTGAAAAGATTAGGTATAACAATTAATAGTAATATACTTTTTGAAATGTCCGTAAATAAACTGTTTTTCGTTGATATTTTTAAATAATAAATAAAATGTTATTATGGTATAACAAAAATATTCCAATAATACAGTTTTTGATTAGATGTGCAGATTGGTTTCATTTTAATTAAATACAAAAATCGACTTTCTCCAAAAATTACCTCCCTGATTATTTTTATTATCATAAAAAATTCGTAGGGTTACAGAAAATCATAATCCATAAAGAAACTATTAAAGAAATGTTATTTACCATACAATCTTGTGTACATTTCTTAATTTCTTAGAAATTACATACAAAAATCGAATTTTTTTGATTAACCAAAAAAAGCTGAGTTTTTACTAAGAAAAAGGAATTCTCAACAAAACTAATAAATTTTTGACGAAATAGTTGAATTTTCAAACAAGATAAATTTTTTATCGAAAAGGATAAATGAAAAAAAACTACATACATTTTCAACCAAATAGTAGAATTTTTTTACAAATTTTATCAATTTTTTACCAAACAGTTGAATTTTCAAACCTAAAGAATTCAATTTCTAACGCAAATTGAACAAATTAAATTTTCATTCAAAAATTAATTTTCATTAAAAAAACACAATTTTCTATAAAACAGTTGAATTTTCAATCCAAAAAGACGAATTTTCCAGAAAACATTTAAATTTTCAAGAAAAAAGTTAATTTCCAACCGAACGGTTAAATTTTTAACCGAATGGTTAAATTTCGGGTTGGAAAAATAAATTTTGAACCAAAAAATAAATTTTTAACAAAGTTCAACGAATAAGTTTAATTTTCAATCTAAAAATATGAATTATCAACATAAAAGTTAATTTTCAACCGAAACAGATTAATTTTTAACGAAGCAGTTGCAGTTTTTACCAAAAAAAGGAATTTTAAACCAAAAAAGAAAAAAAAATTCAATTAAATTCTTGAATTTTCAAGTCAAAAAGACGAATGTTGAACAAAACGGTTAAATTTCTCACAAAAAATGATGATTGTGAAGCACGTTTGTAAAGCGAAACACTGACTATTATCAACACATTCTATTTTATAAGTTTAT
Organism: Andricus curvator; assembly: GCA_932195095.1. NCBI lineage: Eukaryota > Metazoa > Arthropoda > Insecta > Hymenoptera > Cynipidae > Andricus > Andricus curvator. The sequence continues at coordinate 402,888 of CAKNYM010052449.1, forward strand.
AAAATCTTTGCAGATTTTTTTTTTCTTGGGGGGGGGGGGTCGTAGAAGATCTCGCGGTATTTTACATGGGGGGATAGGGGTTCAAAATTTCAGAAAAACAATAACAATAAAATAAAAAACAATAAAATCTTTCAAACTTTTGTTTTTTATTGATTTGCAGACTTAAAAATATCTTACGTAAGAAATGGGTTTGACTACGCCCCCTTCCCTCACGATGTGAGACAGCATAGACAAATTTTCAAATAAAAAATAATTCAGTTTCGAAGACTTTAAATTTAAAATTGTGGCATTTTGCATGCTTCCAATTTAAAGTTATTTTTTAAATGTTTTATTCCGATTTTATAAGATATTAATATTTTTATGATTTTGAAGATGTCTTTTCACTATGGTGTCCAAGAAACAATATTATTTGAAAGATGGCGAACGACGGACTGGCAAGGAATCTTCGGTTCTTCGATTGGTATTATTCTTCTCGGAGCTATTTATGAAGCACTTAAATGTTATCGGTAATTATTGCAGATTCTTTTTCCAAAAATAATTTTATTGAAACTTATAATTTTCAATACTTTTATTTTAAATCTTTATTTTTTATTTTTAGCGAATATCTTTGTATGAGTACGTCATTTCAATGCAACAGCAGAATTGTGTCGAAAAAGTAAGTGTTAGAAACTTTGTAAATAAATAGAATTTATGGATAGTTTCTTTTTCTTCGGCACACTTATTGTTATAGAGTACAAAAAATATTATTTTATTTTTAGAATTCTAAAAACTGCTTTTTGTTTTTCAGAAATGAATTATTCTCTGTTATTCATGTATTGCAAACAGTTTTACATGCTCTTCAAATCATCTTAGGCTACTTTCTGATGTTTATTTTTATGACGTACAATGTCTACTTGTGCATAGCTGTAGTCACTGGGATGACTATTGGGTATTTTCTTTTTTCCTGGCAAAGGTCTCACAATGAGAACGAATGCTGCGCTTAATTGTACTCAAAGCTAATAAATTTAAGGGTTTGATATTTTTTAATATTTATTTTAATGTTAAGATTAGGAAAACTAATCTTTTTCAAAAAACTGTTGTTCAAAAGAATATATTTTTTACCTTTATACATATAAATTTCTTTTTATTAAAAAAGTATTCCATAATTAATATTGTTTTCTATCTTTATTCTTAAAAAATTGATAAATTTGTAGTACTTCTATTATTATAGCATGCCTGAATTTTAGCAGTGGTTTAGGTTCTCGTAATTTTAATCAGACAATAGTGAAAAGTTTAAAAAAATGTTTGATTGTTAAGTTGTAGTATTCGTTAGAGAGTGGAGGTGGTTTAAAAACTGATAAGTACAACCCATCTAGTATCATTCGAGATAAAAATTTGAAAATTTAAATTTTCAATTTCAACATTCCTTTTATGAGAAAATGATTCTAGTCAGTCTTTGACCAGAGCTGATGATTAAAATATTTTTACCATGTAGGTATGTTCTGATCACTCATTTTCACTGATTGAACAAAGGAAAATACAATAATTATTATCCGATTTCGTTATCACTTTCATGCTTGAAGATTTATTATGATCGGCAGATTATTGATAAAGAAAAAATATAATGATGAATTTGATTCTAATTTTAAATTACAATTTTCATACAACATGTAAATTATTAATAAGAAATCTCCAATTACTACTGAACAAATAATACTTGAAATTGCTCCAACTTTAATTGGTTGGTTTCACTCTGAACAATAATTTACGTCAGAAAGTCTTGAAAATAAGTATAGGTATCAAAACTTCAATGTGATGAAGTTAATCTTCAATTTATTAATACACAAAAAAACTAGGGTTTCAATGTTGTTTCAGCTGATTTTCTTACAAACTCATTTTGAACTTTAGCCATGTTTGCTGTAATGATCAATGCCAAAATAAAAACAATTGAATAGCATTAATTGTTTCTATTCTTCAAAATTATCCTGTTGTGGTTCAATTTTGTTTCAGGAAGTTTACTTTCTTCTGTGCAGCTTTGATATAATAATGAAAAGAAAGCAATTAGTTACAGGAGCACAGTCTACATCAAAATTTAGATTATTTTCAATGAGTCCGAATACAGAAGAGATAAAATTGAGTACATTTTTTCATTTCAGTGTGTAAATGTTTTATAATCTAATCTTATCAACAGCTCTACGAATGTTCAATAACATAATCGTTCGTGCAACTGGCACCAGTGCTACTGTCATTGTTCTCGTTAACCCACCAAAAATTGACATCTATTAAGATGAATAATCATAGTGTAGGAGTTGTTTCATCTAGTGCCCAGTGCAGCAGACTGAGAACATACAAAACGACAAGTCAAATCATTTTTGGATGGAATAAATTCAGCTCATTAGCCTCACTTGTATTGATTATTGCTCTCATTGTCTGGAGCGTGGCATTCTTTTTATCCTTTGAACCAAATGTATTAGATGGTCATGAAGGTCATGGAGACCATGGGGACCATAATGGACATGAAGATCATGGAGACCATGGAGACCATGGTGAGCATGAAGATCACGGGGACCATGGTGAGCATGAAGATCATGGAGACCATGGTGACAATGAAGATCATGTAGATCATGGTGATCATGGTGATCATGGTGAGCATGAAGATCACGGAGACCATGGTGGCATTGAAGGTTATTCGAATCATGATGATAAGAATCACGGACTCCACGAAGATTACCAATTTTTTCAAGTTGACAAATTCAAGATCCGAAGTAATCTCTAAGGTATAATTAATAATAATAATCTAAAAGTATTGGCAGTTATTGCATTCATTTCGCAACGTGAAGTTGGTTCGCAAAAATGATTTATTTTTTTAATAGAGTCTTTTTTAATTGGTTTATTTAATTTTTTAAGTTAGAAGTTCATGAGTGTAAGAGAAAAATGATAATGTTCAATGGATAATATATGAAATTCTTTTGAATCAATTTTAAATCTTTGAAATTGTACAACCAGATGAAATTATTAATTGGAGACGAATATTTTTGAAAGAAATGTATTTCAAGTTTTACTTACTACGTTTCTGCAGTTTCTAACCTTCTTAGTTTATTATTTAGAAAAGTCAGAATGATTTCAAATGTTATAAAAGTTGTATCAATTTCCCCTTTTTGAACCTCTCCAAACTGTAAATTAAAAATTTTTGACATTAAAAGCATTTGAAATAGAATAATCTTATATCGAAAAATTGAAAATGGTTTGGTTTCATTTTCAAATGTGTCAGCATTTTATCGTTAAAAATAATTATATTTTATAGTTGAAAAAATAATTAAAACCAATGTTTGGTTAAATAATTAATTTTTAACTGGAATGTCCACAATTGCTTGCCTTTATCTTAAAGTTGAGAAATTTTAAATTAAAAAATAGAAATAATAGAAAAAATCCCAATTCAAAGCCTTTGATATTAAACACCCTGTAAATAAGGAAAACTAAAATTGAAGACTTTTAAAATCTCAAAAGCTACACAAATTAAGAAATTTTAATTTTTAAGTTTACCAATTTAAATAATTTCAGTACTAAGCATTTTAAACTGAAAATTAATCAATTTTACAACCTGAAAGTTGACCATTTTCAAATTTAGAACGTTTAAAATGAAAAGTTTTTTAATTTGGATTGTTACAGAATGGTAAAATATCATATTTTTAACTTCTAAACTTTCAAAATATATAGCTTTTAAAAGCTTTGTCTGGAATCTTTGAATATCCTGAATTCCTTCAATATTCAGAATTCTATAAATTCCTTAGTTTGACCGAAATCCTTGAATATTTTGAATTCCTTAAATTCTCTGAATCCCCTGAATTCCTTGAATATTCTGAATTCCTGAAATTCTTTGAATTCTCTAAATTCCTTCAATTACACAAAGATTTGAAAATACCGGAAATTCTTTGAATTGCCTGAAATTCTTTGAATTTATTGAATTAAAGAAAGGCACGAAATTCCCTGAAATCTTCTGAATTCCTTGAGTATCCTGAATTCCTTTAATTCTTTGACTATCCTTTCATTCCTTCAAAATCCTAAATACCTTGAATGTTTGAAATTCGCTGAATTCTTGAAAATCTCTTAATTCCTTGACTTCTCTGAAATTCTTGAACATTCTGAATTCCTTAAATTCTTTGAATTCTCTGAATCCCTTGAATTCCTGGAATATTCTGAAATCGTTGATTATTCTGAATTTCTTTAATTCCTTAAATTTTCTAAATTCCCTGCATTCCTAAAGTTCCTTCAATTCTATGAATTTCTCGAATTCAGAATATTTAGAGAATTCAGGAAATTTCTTAAATTCTCTAAATATTATGAATTCCGAATTCTCCTAATTCCCTGAATTCCTTGAATTCTTCTCAATTCTCTGTATTATTTTGAATTCCTTGGAATTCTCAGAATTCACGAAATTCCACGAATTCAGGGAATTCAGATGATTGAGGGAACTCCAAAAATTCAGGGATTTCTCAGGGTTTCAAAATAATGCAAGAAATTTAGGGAATTTCAGATGAATTCAGGAATTCAAGGAATACAGATGATTCAGAGAATTTAGAGGAATTTAGATACATCTAGGAATTTAGAGGAACTCAGAAGATTTCAAGGTTGTTACAAGAATTCAATAGGATTTGAAGGAGTTTAAAAGCATTCCAAGCAATTTAAAATAATGAAAAATAATACATAGAATTTAAAGAATTCAAAGGAATATATCATTCAAAATTAATAATGTAATACTGATTATATATTTGACATTTTACTATTTCACCATATAATAACTTTTAATTGAAATCCTCCACAATTAAAAAATTCCTAATAAGCATTCAAAACTGAATATTTTTGAGGCAGCTTTCCAAATTTTCCAAGTCTCTTTCCAAAATTTCCACAATTTCCCAATGTGTACACCCGCGTACCCGTTTACAAAAATAATCGACTTTAAGGGCATGCTCTTCGGTGATCACGTGACCAAACCAGTCCTTATGGTTATGAAATTTTTGTTGGTGTTCACCATGTCCAAACGCAATGATATATCGCTCTCAAAATTTGGAATATAGGAAATGGGACAATAAATTGCGTTTGTATATTTAGTTTGAGTAATAATTTTGAAAAAAATTATTCATGTAAAAAATAAATGTGTAATATTATTTTCATTTTTTTTGTGCTCACTACGTCCACACGGATTGAGCTATCGTGTTTAGAATTTGAACGATTAAATAAAAAGCACTAAAGAACGTTTGTATACATCAATATGTTTGTAGTTTCAAAGAAATATTATTTATAAATTAATAAAATAGGATATTACCACTTGAGTCGAGCACTTTGCAGGTAATGTTTGGTTTGATGCATTTCAGATTTTTTGATTCGCGTATGTTGATAACTGACACAAATTTTGGACTAAATCGTCTAAACATTTTAAAAAATCAATATAAACAATAACATTTGCACATTTGTTGCAAATCAACAAAATAAGTATCTGCACACACGTAACCTATCATTATTTTTGGAGCATTTTTAGCAATTTCTAGCGGAGAAAAAAAGAAGCTTTCAACGTCGGTAAAGTAGAGATCACATGACCAAGCTCGGTCATGAAATTTTACACATTATTTTTTACATGGATAATTTTTTTCAAAATTATTACTGAAACTAGATATACAAACGCAATTTATTGTCTCATTTCCTATATCCCAAATTTTGAGAGCAATATATCATTGCGTTTGGACATGGTGAACACCAAAAAAAATTTCATAACCAAGGACTGGTTTGGTCACGTGATCACAGAAGAGCATGCCCTTAAAGTATACATACATCGCGGACGCACTAAGGATACCCGGGTACCTACCATATGAAAATTCAACTTTGAGTGGAATAATAATTTCTTATCAAGTTATTTGATTCATGCACGTGAAATTTGTTAGATAATAATGAAATCAATAATAATTTAGTTAATTCATAATTAATTATTCATTATATGCTTTGTAACTTACTTTTAATATTCATTAGAATAAACGACAGGGATATCATTTCAATTGCGTAATTATTTAAAAAATTGACAAAAATTGAAATGGGCACCCGGGTACCCCGGGTTTGTAACAACGTGGATAAAGTTGGGTGTGCACACAAGCGTTAATCTGTGAAAAAAAAAACATTTTTACATGAACAGTAAAACTATGCCTCTCAAATCATTTTTTTAAAGTGATCGAATTTTACAATTTAAAGATGGAATCATAATAATCTTGTTTTGTATTTTTATATTATTAATTTTTGCAACGTAATCTTTTCTGCGCGCTTTAGCGCGCACTTAACAATATGCAATAATAATGTTTATTTGTTTAAGTATTTTACTCACAATTTTATACTTCACATATTAATTAATATTTATAATAAACCAATTTAAGTTTCAAAAATTGATGAGATTCTAAAAATTTTAAAAATTCTAGTTCGCTTCTAAACTAAATTCATTTTAAGATTTGTCCATAAAAGTTTTCGCTCCGAGATGGTTTTGTCCGTGTGAAGATATTGATATCATCGTAAAGTTCAAGTGGAGCATCATCGAACTTAATATAGTTTTCTCATTAATTTTTCTTGATTGAAGGTAGATGTTCCAATTTAGATAAAGATATACTTGCTAAAGTTTCCTTGTATGAGATTTACTCTGAAGTTTAAAACTTAAAACTTTGATTTCCTTATAAATGGGTTATCTCCCTTTAGAATGAAGATATACAAATAGGCAATATTTGAAAATTTATTATAATTTTTACCATATCTGAAAATGTTCTCATTTCGGATCAAGAAGATCTCCCAATTCGTAATCAGCCCATTTTATTAATAGTTCTAAATTGAATATCAGCAAGAACATAATCGATCTTTAATGCATTAAAGATGGTTTAATATGACTGAAAGATAATGGAAATACATCATGTTTTTTGACATTCAGTTTTTATCGATTCTGATTTTAAATTGATCTAATTTCAATGATCATCGTTGTCTATTGGGTAATTGTTAACTTTGATGACCTTTCCGAATTGTGGAGTTAATGGTTTGAAACCTTTTGTCTATAGAGGGAGACCAAATACCATTTGTATTTTTGTCAAAAAATGCAAAAATCAACATTTTTTCAATAACTGATTTTTTTCAACGTTTCGGTTTTTAACGGAATTATAGCCACTTTGTATTTTTATACATTTTTAGGGTATCGTAGCTCTTCGGCCGGGCGTCCGTCCGTCGTACTTTTTTCGAGAAGAGGAAATGAGGAGAGTGGACGGGGGGGGGGCGAGGACAAATTAGGGGTGGGTAAGAAGGTTAAGTAAGGGGAAAAGAGGGAAGGAGTAGAGGAAGCGTTGCGAAATGATGGTAGGGAAAATAGGGGAAATTAGGGTAGGGGTAGGGGTGGGGGAAAGAGAGAAGGGGAAGTAAGGAAAGAGAGAATAAATGAGGGGAACTGATGGGTGAAGAAGTGGGGGAAATGAGGGAAGGAGAATTATGGGAGATAAAGAGAGAGGAAGGCATAAATGAGCGGAGGCGAGGGTAAATTGAGGATGGAAAGGGAATGTGGGGAGGGGAATTAGGGGAAGTAGGGAAAGTGAGATGAAATAAGAAGAAGTGAGGAGAAGTAGTGGAAATTATTGGAGGTGATTGGAGGTGAGGGAGGCTAGTGAGGGAAGTGAAGGGAGCGCTAGTAGTGCTAAAGTAGTAGGGCGTGTGAGTAGGGGAGAGAAAGTGATGACTGGTACAGGAAAGTAGAGAAAGGGGAGTATTGGCGTGGAAGTGAAGAGAGGGACAGGAAGAGGAGGAAGAATTTGGGGAAGGGAAGGGTTGCGAACGGTGAAGTGAGGGAAGGGGGAGTAGGGGTCTAGAGGGTAAAATAGGGGGAGGAAGAGAGGGAAGGTATGGGAGAGGGAGGTTTAAACGACGTAATTAGCGTCTTAATAAGCTACGAAACCCTTTTTTGCAGGCGCATTGCGCCTACTTTGACGAATTGTTTACAAATCAAATTATTTTCAAATCAAATTTCAGAACGAAAGAATATACGAAGAAAAATGTATTAAATTGAAGGAAATGTGAATCGATCGAATTAATGTTAAATATTTACAGATGTGAATTATTTTGATCAATTTCACTAACTGATGATTAAGTTTAATATTTGACAGTTAATAAATGTGAAATATTAGAATATTTAAATGTTTGAATTGGTATAATTAAATTAAATATGTAAAATAAATTTTGTTTCATTAAAAAATTGTAAATGTTTATATAAATTGTTTTAATTTAAAAAAGTAATGTTTCGACCTGAAAAAGGAAAGGGGAAACTTTTGTCACACTCTACTCCTTTTCCAGCATGAAAAATTACTAATTATTGCTATTTTTGGCAATTTTATAACTATTGTTTCGAATGAACCTGAAAATGAACTTGAAAATGAAAACTTATTTTTTACAGATTTTTCATTTTTTCCGTTTTTTTTGCTTTTTTGTGGGAAACTAGAAAATTTGTTGGGTCTCTCCCGAATGATATATTACTTTTGGACTGGAAAGAATATTTTCAAAAAGGTTTCAAAGTTAACAATTACCGTATATTGTTACAATAAAAATAACCTAAATCATTTTTAAAATTATTAAAGGGAAAGTACAATAGATAAGAAGAATTTTTTCATGAAAATATCTTTAATATATTATTGTTTCGCAGAACTTCCTCAGGATTTAAACTCTTTTTGCGATGGAGATACTCTGTTGCTTCTTGAAGAGCCAGACACTGCCAGGCACGTTCAAAAATCGCTCAAGGAGTGAGCGAAAAATAAAGAAAGTTTTGAAAGTCAAATGGCTTTTATTTTAAATAAGGGAAAAATTCATGAGAGTTCGAGGGGATGAAAATGTTTTTCACATTGACAATATTACAGGAACAACAGTAACTAAATTAATGCAATATTTTAATTACGAGTGAATACATAATATTGTTTTTAAAATTTAATATTTTTTATATAATTTATATTTGTATTATACATAATATTTATAATAAGTAATAGCAGACCGTTTTAAAAATATGAAAGTACTATGTACGATATAAATAAATTTTTGATAGGAAAATTATTATATTTTATGTAGTTGGTGTTGTTTTCTTGGTTTAGTTATTATGATACTTTAAATCAGTTATTTCAGAATTTCAGTTAGGAGCCGTCCATAAAATACGTAACATGGCACACTTTTCCCAATTCCCCTCTTTTCCCCTTTTTAGAAGAATTCTTTTTTATCCCTTTTTTTCAAGATACTTCCCATTTTTTTCGTTTTTTTTTTGCTTAAATGCAAGAAGTAGAACTATTTTGTTAAAAATTCATTTTTTGTTTGAAGACTCATTTCTTTGGTTGAAAATTTAACAATTTTGTTAAAAAATCGATTAATTTTTATTTGAAAATCAATTTTTTTACTTTTTGATTGAGAATTGATCTTTATTAATGGGAAATTTGTCTTTTTTGGTAGGAAATTAATCTTCGGGGTGAAAAAATCATTTTTTTGGTAGAAAATTCAAGTATTTAGTTGAATGTTGAACTATTTTGTTGAAAACACTTTTTTTTAAGATTCATAATTTTAGTTAAGGAATCTATTTGGTTGAAAATTGAACTATTTTGTTGAAAATTCAAGTATTTGGTTGAATGTTGAACTATTTTGTTGAAAACACTTTTCTTTAAGATTCATAATTTTAGTGAAGAAATCTCCTTGGTTGAAAATTGAACTATTTTGTTGAAAATTCGATTTTTTTCGGTGAGAATTAATTTTTTGAACTGAAAGATAAGAAAGTTAAGAAACTTACTCTATATTTGGTTGAAAATTGATATTTTTGATTGAAACTTGATCTTTTCTAGTTGAGATTTCAGCTCTTTGGTTGAAAATTAATGTATGTTGTTGAAGATTCGTATTTTTTGATAGAAAATGCATCCCTTATGGTTAAAAAATTTAACAATCTTTCAAGAAATTAAACTATTTATTTGAAAATATAACTATTTGGTGGAAAATTAACTTTCTTATTGAAAAATCATATTTAATTGAAAATTTCATTTTTTTCTGAAAATTTATAAGGATAGATGATAAAAAATATTTATAATTCAAGATTTAATATAATAAAGGGGTAATTCAAGCATTTGGTAGAAAATTCATGTATTTTGTTGAAAATTTATCTTCCTGGCTGAGGATTCAACTTTTTCTTAAAAATTCTTTTTTATTGTTGAATTCAACTGGTTGAAAATTTGTTTCTTTTTTGTTCAGAATTAATTTTTTTAACTGAAAATTTAAGGGTTACATTTTTGGTTGAAAGTTGACCTTTTTCACTTGAAATTCAGCTTTCTTGATTGAAAATTAACTTTCATGTCGAAAATTCATCTTTTCGGGCTTAAAAGTCAATTGTTTAAAAAAAATGGACTTTTCAGCTTAAAAACTAAACTCTTTTGTTAAAAATTCGTATTTTTGATTAGAAAATTAATCTTCTTTGTTCACGATTTTTCAATTTGGTTGAGGATTCAACTATTTTGTTAAAAATTCGTCTTTTTCGTTGCATTCGACTGGCTATAAGTTTTGTTTTTAGTTAATTTTTTAACTGAAAATTTAACTATTCCAATTGTGGTTGAAATTTTTTTTCCAGAGCTAGTTAATTAAAAATTCCACTACTTTGTTGCAAGTTTAATCAATTTATTGAAACTACAACTATTTTGTTAATGTCATATTTTTTGGTAGAAAATTAAACTATTTAGTTGAAAATGCATCTTTGTAGGTTGCAAAGTCAACTATTCGGTTAAAAACTAAACTATTTTATTTAAGTCATATTTTATTCATCAAAAATTCAAAAGTTTGGTTGGAAATTTTTCCCCTTTTTCTCGTTTTTTCCTTGAATGTGATCTGAATCAATAGAGCCCATTAAGAAAATCCAACTATTTTTGGTTGAAAATCTACTACTATATTTTTTGTTCGGAATTGATCTCCTTTGGTTAAAAAATCAACTATTCAATTGTTAGAAAATTAGTCTTCTTAGTTAAAAAATATTCTCGTTCGGTCAAAAATGCAACTATTACATTTTTTGTTGAGAATTCATCTTTATTGGTTGAAAATTGAAGTACCTGGTTTTAACTTGAACTACTTTGTTAAAAATTTATTTTGGTTTGAAGATTCATTATTTAAGTTGAAAATTCCTGGTCTCGGATTGAAGATTTAACTGTTCAGTAGAAAATTTCATCATTTTGGTTTAAAAATTCAACAATTTGTTTGAAAATAAACTTTTTTTTCAAAAATTAATTTTGTTTGTTGAAAATGTAAATATTTGGTTAAAAATGAAACTAGTTTTATAAAAATGTAACTGTTTGGAAGAGTATTGAACTATTCTGTAGAAAATTAACTTTATCATTAAAAAATTATATTTCCAGATTGAAAATTCAACTGTTTTGTGGATAATTCGCCTTTTTCTCTTAAAAAATTCAACAAATTTTTGAGAAATTCCTTTTTTGTTTTTTTTTCCCCCGGTGAAAAAATCCATCTTTATTAGTTAAAAATTTAACCACTTGGTTTAAATTTGAATTTGTTAAAAATTCATTTACTTTTGGTTGAAGATTCATCATTTAAGTTGAGAATTCATATTTTCGGATTGTAAATTGAACTGTTTTGTAGAAACTTTCATCTTTCTGGCTCAAAAATTGAACAATTTGGTTGAAAATGAACTTTTTTGTTGAAAAATTATATTTTTTGGTTGAAAATTCGACTGTTTTGTTAAGAATTTGTTTTGTTTTCGTTTAACTCCACTGGTTAAAAATTCTTCTTTTGGAAGAAAAGCCATCTTCTGAAATTCGTATTCTAAAAAATTCGTCTTTTGGCTTGAAAATTTAACTATTTTTGATAGAATGTTAATCATTTTTGTTGGAAGATTCGACCATTTGGTTAAAAATGCATCTTTTTGGATTAAAAATTCAACTATTTGGTTAAAAGTTA
>CAKNYM010052449.1:414855-426337 GCA_932195095.1 Andricus curvator
TGGATTAAAAATTCAACTATTTGGTTAAAAGTTAAACTATTTTGTTGGAAATTAGTCTTTTTGGTTGAGAATCGAACTATTTTGTTAAAAAATTGTTTTTTGTTTGATTTAAATTGTTGAAAATAAAATTTTTGGTTGAAAATTCAACTCTTGGGGTTAAAAATTCAACTGTTTTTTTATTTAATTCGCCTTTTTCTCTTCAAAATTCAACAACATTTAAAAAATTAATGTATTTTGTTGAAAAAACATCTTTTTATGTTAAACATTATCCTTTTCTGAGGAAAAATCCATCTTTTTCGTTGAAAATTAAATTTGTTTGTTGAAAATTTTTTTTTTCTTTGTTGAAAATTAATTTTTTTATCCGAAAATTTAACTATTTGGCGAAAAATGCATGTATTTGGTTGAAAATTCATCTTTTTTTTGAGAATCCAACTTTTTTTTGAAAATATTTTTATTTTTTTAAATCCACCGGTTCAAGATACGTCTTTTGGTAGAAAAGTCATCTTTCAACTGCCTTCTAAAAAATTCGCCTTTCCGGCTTGAAAATTTAACTGTTTTTGGTTGAATTGTTATCTTTTTTTGGTGGAAGATTCGACCATTTGGTTGAAAATGTATCTTTTTAGGTTGCAAATTCAATTATATTGATAAAGCCCTTTTGAATGAAAAATTCATTGTTAATGGTGGGAAAGTCATCTTTCTTGTTTGAAAATAAACTTTTTTTGTTGAAAATTCGTCTGTTTGTTAAAAAATTAACTTTTTTATTTCATGTAAAAGATTTTTCCAAATAATTTTGTAGTTCTCTTTTCCTTTATATCTAAAAATGCAAAAACGTTTTTTTTTTGTTCTTCATTTTTATGCACGAATTTTTCTGCCTCTGCTTTGTGCGAAAATTCAGTGATAACAGCAGGATTATAACGAACGTGCTCAGATCAATTCCAAACGCGGCGTTAGCAACTAAACTGGAATCTACAATCTACAATGCTATACATATGCCGTTAGCAACAAAATTTATGATTCAACAAAAGCCTCGACGTCTTTCATCCGGATATTTCCAACAAAAAGTACATGAAAAATAGCAGTTTTATCAGGGACATTGAACAAAACATTCAATTTTTTTCGTTGCAGAATTTATTGCTCTGCAAAATTATTTTTAAATAACTCACAAATTTCAAAAGATGAAGAAATTATATGGAAAATAAATTTTCATTTTTAACTGAATTAAAGTTACTTTCATAAAATTTAAACGTACTTTATACAAACAAATGTAATTATTGCATTGTATAAAATTATTTAGAAGCCTTCCAATTATTTATATCTTTATTCTTTCTACTCTATATTGCACTATATTTTTTTGTAGCACCTGATAAATATAGTAATTATATAAGCCTTTGCATTTTAAACTGGGCTTAGTGACCTGAAATCGATTTTCTCCGAGAAGTGCATGGTTAATTTTGCAGCGTTTATAAAACGAGAATTTAAAAGAAAGTCTTCTAAAAATATAATACAGCTCTCGGGAAAAAGTCAACGTCTTTTTATAATTTACTAATTTTAGCCCAGTTCATTATGTGGGTTTTGTAATACCTTTATTGAAAAAAATTTAACAAATTTTTATTATGAAAGTTTTAGTATCAATTCAGAAAGATTGATAAATTCTATAAAGAAACTGTCAAATAAACTTAGGGGTCGTGCATAATTTACGTAAAGTTTTTTTGATAGGGGTCGTCATTTTTCAAATTCCTTTCCTCTTTATTTTATGTAATTTTCAACCAAAAAATATTAATTTTCAAAAAATCGTTGCAGTTTTAATCAACATGAAATTTCTACCAACAGAGGGAAATTTTCAAATCAAAAAGACGAAATATTAACAAGTTTTGAATTTCCAAACAAAAAAGATTTTGCATTCCATAAAAAATTTTTTTTAATCTTCAAACTTCAAACCAAAAAGATGAGCTTTCTACAAAAAAGGTAAATTTTCAACCGAATAGTTAAATTTTTAAGCAAAAAGGTGAATTTTCAACAAAGAAGATTAATTTTCTACCAAAAAAACACTTCCCAAAAAATTAATTTTCAGTTTAAAAAAACAAAGTTTATACAAAAAAAAGTTGAATTTGCTACCAAATAGTTGAAGTTTCAAGCCACGAGTTTTCCTAAAAAAAATTCAATTTTATTAAATCAAACTTTTTGGGCTAAAACCACAAATAGTTTAATTTTCTCTTTAAGAAATTAATTTGTAACAAAACAAAAAAGAGTGTTTGCAACAAAGTAGTTTAATTTTTAACAAAAGAGATGAATTTTCAGGCAAGAAGATTAATTTTCTACGAAAAAGACGAATTTTCAACAAATTACATAAATTTTCAATCAATTACTTGAATTTTTTAACTAAAAAAGATAATTTTTTAACCAAAAACGACATGCTCAGATTTTAATTACAAACAATTAATTTTTAATGAAAAAAAAAAGAAGTTTTTTACAATAAATGCTTTTTTCCTTTTGTGAAACTGAGTAGGAAATAGAAACTTATTTTTCTGTAAGCGTCTTATCTTCAATGCAATTTTTCATGGATTAGCCGGATCCCTAGAGGTTTACAAGGAAACCACGAGATCACTTTAGGGAATTTCTTAAAGTCACGGAAGGATTTTTCTTCGATTGTTTACGATTTGAAGAATGCATAAGCTTACACTGTTTATAAAAAATGCAATTACATAAAATGTAGATATTAAAAAAGAAATTTTATCTTTTTCACTTAAAAATTAATTTATTTTGTTACAAATTTAACTATTTTAGTGAAAATTTGTTGTTTCTTTTCTGTCAAAAATTATTTTTTTAAATTTGAAATATAACGTCTATTTGCGGTTGAAAATGGATATTTTGTTGTTAAACATTCATGCATTTTGCTGAAAATGTTTTTTTGCGGTGGGAAATTAATCTTTATCGTTATAGTTGAAAATTGAATTCTTTGGTTAAAAATTTAACTATTTTCTTGAAAATTGTTTTCTGTTTGTTTGTTGGAAATTAATTTTTTTACTTGAAAATTTAACTACTCCGTGTTTGTTACAAAATTAATCTTCTTGGTTAAAAATTCATTTTTTTTTGGTTCAAGATTCCTCATTTTGTTGGAGATTCATTTCTTTGGTTACCAATTTAACAGATTTGTTTAAAATTCATGTATTTTGTTAAAACCTCATCTTTTTGATAGACAATTACTCTTATTGGCTGAAAATTAATTTTCTTTGTTTGATGATTCATCATTTTAAATCAAAAACCTTTTTTGGTTAAAAGCAGATAAATGTTTAACTATTTTGTTGAAAATTTGTACATTTTGGCCAAGAATCCATTTTCTACCTAAAAATAGAACTATTCCATTTTTTGTTAAAAATTGATCTTTTTGCATTAAAAAATCATGTATTTTATTGAAAATTCTTCTTTTTGGTGAAAAATTAAACTTTATCATTATAGTTGAAAATGTATTTCTTTGGTTAAAAAGTTAACTATTTAGTTGGAAATACAACTACTTAGTTGAAAGTGGAACTACTTTGTTAAAAATTAATTTTTTTTATGATGATTCATGATTTGAATTCGAAAAACCTTTTTTGGTTAAAAATTTAACTATTTTGTTGAAAATTGTTTTTTTAATTGGTTGAACATTAATTATTTAACAAAAATTTAACTATTCCACTTTTGTTTGAAACTTTTTTACTTGAAAATTCATGTATTTTGTTGAAAATTCATTTATTTTGTTAAAAATGTTACTATTTTATTGAAAATTCGTCTTTTTGGTGGAAAATTAAACTTTTTCATTATAGTTGAAAACATATTTCTTTCGTTAAAAAGTTAACTATTTAGTTGAAAATACAACTACTTAGTGGAAAGTGGAACTACTTTGTTAAAAATTAATTTTTTTTATGATGATTCATGATTTTAATTCGAAAAGCATTTTTCGTTAAAAATTTAACTATTTTGTTGAAAATTGGTTTTTTATCAAAAATTAGTTTTTTTTTTAATTAAAAATATATCGTCTATTTTTGGTTGAAAATTCACATTTTTTTGTTAAAAATTCATGCATTTTGTTGAAAATTCGTCTTTTTGGATAAAAAATTAATCTTTATCATTATAGTTGAAACTTAATTTCGTTTAGAGAATATGAATATTAGAGAATATGAAAATTTAGTCAGGCAAAAGTCAGGAAAAGTTAGGAAATTTCGAAATTGGTATTTTGTTGCAACCCTGTTTTTTAAATAACGCGCCTCAAGTTAAATTGTAATAGGGGTGGGGAAAATTAGAGTTTGAAGGGGTGAGAAGTGGGATAATGTCCTGATTTTCCGATTAAGCCTTATGGTCATTCTATAATACAAAAATAATAACTATTTTACTAATTAATTTAAAAGTCGGACAGTGACCTCTGGTGACTGAACGGGGAAGTTCTGAGTCGGCGAATTACTCTTTGTAAGATACAATAGGTTTCTACCACCAAACTTACCTTCAACAAATTATTTATATTTTTTTATTTTATCAAGTATGTGTCCTATTTTACAGTATTTACAGTTAGATAAAAATTATAAGCACAGTGTAATCAGAAATGATATGTAGATAATAAAAAATTACTTATTTTTAAAAATTATTGTGGGCAATCAATAAAAATTAAACATAAAGCACAAAACAAAGACTACATCGTATATAATAAAAAATACGGCAAATAAACAAGTAATCAAAATGATTAATTTTTTATTTATTAATTGTTGGTATACAAAATTCTCGTGCGGGGTCACATAATACAGCTTCGCGAGTTTTTTAAAAATAATTTTTTTCTTCCAGTTTCTATAAGAAGTTCAGTTATTATTTTTAATTTCGATATTAAATATGTTAGCACCATTGATTAACTAAATACTTAAATAATACTAAAAACATAATTATTCAATTTTCCAATTTGTCTTTTAAAGTCCATGAATTTGAATAATTCAAACAAATTTTCATTTTATCTTCTTATACTTCAAATTCAGTGCATATGTAGGTAAAATTAATAAGGAAAAATTAAATTGAATTTAAACCGCTTCAGATTCCTAACTTTTCAAGTCAAAATACTACATTTTCAATAAGAGAGACGAGTTTTTAACCAAATAGTTAGATTTTCAACCGAAAAGATTAATTTTCTACAAAAAAAAAGACTTTTTAACACAATACATGAATTCTTTACCAAATAGTTAAATTTTGAACAAAAAAGATCAATTTTTCACCAAATGGTTGAATTCTGAAATAAAAAATATCAGTTTTCAACTAAAATGGTGAATCTTCAACTCGAAAGATGAATTTGAAACCAAAAAGCTGACTTCAACAAAAGAGTTTAACTTTCAACCAAGTAGTTTTATTTTAAACAAAAAAGATGAATTTTCAACAAAATTAGCGACATTTAGCTGAAGTACTTGAATTTTTAACCAAAAATGTGAGTTTTTAAACGAGAAAATTAGGTTTCTTCCAAAAAAGATGATTTTTCAACAAAATACATGGACTTTCAAAGAAATAGTTGAATTTTGAACGAATAAAGTCAACATTTCAAGCAAATAATTGAATTTTGAAATACAAAAGACAAATTTTGAACCGAAAATGGTATAGTTAAATTTTTAGTTGAAAAAATGAATTTCAACCAAAAAAATAAATTTTCAAACAAGAAGATAATTTTCTAGCAAAAGGGATGCTAAAAAAAGATCAATTTTCAACCAAATAGTTGAATTTTTAACTAAAAACTATCAGTTTTTAACCAAAAATCGCACAAAACAAAAATTTGAACCAAAGTGATGAATTTTCAACTAAAATGATGAATCTTTAACATCAATAGAAGAATTTGAATCCAAAAGTTAAGAATCTAACAAAAAATTTAAACTTTTAGCCAAGTAGTTTTATTCTCAGAGATGCATTTTCAATTAATGTGATGAATATTTAACTGGAACTGGAATACGCGAATTTTCAACCAAAAAGATGAATTTTCAAACAAGAAGTTTAAATTTCAACCAAAAAAGATGTTTTTTCAACAAAACACACAAATTTTTTACTAAAAAAGACGAATTTTCAACCATATAATTAAATTTTGAATTAGAAAAAGATCAATTTTCAACCAGAGTTGAATTTTGAACTAAAAAAGATCAATTCTTAACCAAAAATGGAATAGTTAAATTTTCAGTTAAAAAAATTAATTTTTACAAAACAGTTGAATTTATACCAAAAAGATGATTTTTCAATCGATAAGATTAATTTTTAGAAAAAAGACGAAGTTTAAACTAAATACATGAATAATTTTTAGTTAACAAAATTAACCTTCAACGAAGATGATGAATTTTCAACCAAAATTATGAACCTTTAGCTGGAATAGTTAAATTTCAAACCAAAAAGATGAATTTGCAACAAGAATTAATTTCTAGCAAAAAAGACGAATTTTCAACAAAATACATGGATTTTCAACTGAAACAGATAAAGTTTCAACCAAAAATTGAATAGTTAAATTTTCGGTTTAAAAAATAATTTTTCTGTCAAAGAGATGAATTTTCAACTAAAATGATGAATCTTTAACTGGAATTAGTTGAATTTTGAAACAAAAAGCTGAATTTTCAACTGAAACTATGAATCTTCACGTAGAATATTTGAATTTCAGGAAGCAAGAATAATTTGAAGCAAGAATAATTTTAACCAAGGAAGACGTATTTTCAACTAAAAAGATAATTTATAGCCAAAAATTGAATAATTAAATTTAAAAAAAAATTAATGTCCAACCAAAGAGATACATTTTTACTAAAATGGTGGAATATTCAACAGGAGTAGTAACATTTTTAGTTAAAAAATATCATTTAAAAAAAAATTTTGCAACAAAATAATTAAAGTTTCAATTGGAAAAGTAAAATTTTCAGTAAAAAAATTTAATTTCCAGTCAATTCAAAAACGAATTTTCAACAAAATAGCTCATTTTTCAACGAAGCAGATGAATTTTCAAATAAAATTATGCATGTCTAACTAAAAAAAAATTTCATTTTTTATTGGTCAACAATTTTTGAAGAAAGCTGAACCATAAATAAACAAATTCTTAATTTTTTGCGAAAAGAAGTCGTTTTTGTAAAATCATTTTCGTGTGTGTGGTGAGCCCACACTTGTAATTATTTACTACAAGAAACTATCCACCTAGAAACACTACCCGAATCGTGTAGTGTCACGCCTACCCTGAAAGGGAAATGGCTTAATGGTATACATACATATACATACATTTTGAATATTTTGAAGACTTTGTAAAGTCATTGAAATCCTTGAAATCTTTGAAATATTTTGAAATCTTTACGAATTCGTTGAAATCTTTTGAAGTATTTATAATCTTTCTAAAATCTTTGAGAAATCTATTGGAATCCTTTTAAATTTTTGAAATCTTTGATACCTTTGTGAAATTTTTTGAAATCTTGATGAAATATTTGTGAAATCTTTCTTTCATTTTTGTTTGTGAAATCTTTTGTGTTTGTTTCAAATCATTGATATATTTTGAAATCTTCTCAAATTTGTTGAAACTTTTTGAAATCGTTTAAAATTTTTGAAATGTTTTGAAATCTTTGACATTCTTGAAGTGTTTTAAAATCCTTATGAATTCTTCGAAATATTTGTGAAATCTTTCTGAAATCTTTTGTATTTGTTTGAAGTCACTGGAATATTTGAAATATTTGTGAAATCTTTTGAAATCTTCTAAAAAAATTTGAAAACTTTTAAAATCTTTGAAATGTTTTGAAATCTTTTAAATGTGATGTACTGTACCCATGTTGAGATCTTTTGAAATCCTTATGAAATCTTTGAAATATTTGTGAAATATTCCTGAAATCTTTTGTATTCATTTAGAATCATTGAAATATTCAAAAATTTTATGAAATCTTTTGAAATCATTTCAAATCTTGGCAATGTTTTGAAATCTTTGAAATTCTAGTATTCTTTTGAAATCTTTAAGAAATTTTTATGGAATCTTTGAAATATTTGTGAAATCTTTTGTATCTTCGAGAAATCTTTGAGAATCTTTCAAAATTGTTATAAAATCTTTGAAATCCTTGAAATATTTGTGAAATTTTTTGATATCTTTATGAAATCTTTGAAATATTTGTGAAATATTTCTTTAATATTTCTGGGTGAAATCTTTTGTGTTCGTTTCAAATCTTTGAAAAATTTTGAAATCGTCTCTTTGTTGAAACTTTTTGAAAAGCATTTATAATCTTTTAAATGTCTTGAAATCTTTGAAATCTAGTGTAATTTTGAAATCTTTGAAATCCTTAAGAATTCTTTGAAATATTTTTGCAGTTTTTTGTATTGGTTTGCTATTACTGGAATATTTCAAGTCTTTGGGAAAACTTTTTAAATCTTCTACAAAATTTTGAAATCGTTTCAACTTTTTATGAAATCTTTGAAATATTTTTAAAATCTTTCTGAAATCTTTTTCAATTTTCTAAAAATATTTGAAATTTTCAAATCATTGAAATGTTTTGAAATCTTAGAAATCTGGTTTACTGTGATCTTTGTTGAAATCATTGAACTTCTTGAAATCTTTTGAAATCCTTATGAATTCTTTGAAATATTTGTGAAATCTTTCTGAAATATTTTGTGTTTGTTTAAAATCACTGGAATATTTGAAAACTTTGTGAAATATTTTAAAATCTTCTAAAAAAAATTTAAATTGTTTAAAATCCTTGAAATCTTTTGAAAGTTTTAAAATCTTTGTGAAATGTTCAAAATCTTTGGGAAATTTTTGTGAAATCTTTTAAATGTAGTGGACACACGCCTTTTTTGAATCTTTGAAATCCTTGAAATCTTTGAAATCTTTGTGAAATCTTTGTGAAATCTTTTGAATTCTTCTCAAATGTTTTGAAACGTTTGGAAATCGTTTTAAATCTTTGAAGTGCTTTTAATTATTTGAAATCTGGTCTACTGTACTCTCTTTCAAATCTTTGAAATCCTTTAAATGTTTTGAAAGTTTTTAAATCTTTTTGAAATTGTTGTGAAATCTTTGAAATCTGGTGTTATAATAAAAACTTTTCAGTAGCAAGGTTTCTTCTAAACGAGATGTTTCTTTCATAATAGACTAAAATATTTAAATTACTTTTCGCATTTCAATAAAATAGCCAACGGCGATACCACTCTGGAAACACCAGTTCTCGTAAGATCACTGAAGTTAAGCATTGTTGGGCGCGGTTAGTACTTGGATGGGTGACCGTTCAGGAATAGTGCGTTGCTGTTGGCCCGTCGTGGGTGTGGTGGGCCCACATTGGTAGTAAATATCCACCTAGAAACACTACCCGAATCGGGTAGTGAGGCAATGAACTTTCGAGTTCAAACTGCTAATCATTTTTTTTTTTCTTTTTTTTTTATTTCAATAAAATGACTGTTTTAAGAGCAAACAAAATAATTCAAATTTAAGGTTCTCGTGAAAAATTCAAGGAGATTTCCAGGTTTTCAAGGTTAATAAAAATTAAAGGAGAATTCCAGGTTTTCAAGGTTTTCAAGGTCGCTGGGCGCCCTGTATAATAGAAAACTTATTATTTACGTTGAAAATATATTAGTATACAGGGTAATATAACGAATTAGGAAGGTATTTTATATTTTGTTTGCTATAATAAAAAAATCAGATTTCAAATTTAAATTATTGTATTTCATTTTTTCGTTTTTTGTTTACAAAATTATTAACGTGTACATGAACACATTGCGTCTGTGAAACTTAAAATTATATTTCACTTGGTACACTTGTCTCTTAGAATTAGTTTCCTAAAAAAATTACAAAATATGGTATAAAATCTAGTCTTTCCGCTATGCTGAACTAATATTCAAAATATCATCCTTCAGTCTATTAGTGTAACAAGTGAATTTTTCTTTGCAGTTATAAAAAACCATATATTATAGAATATAGATATTGTTTTTTTTCCGAAATATATATTTTCTGTAAATTTACATTAACACCTAATAGAAATTTGTATATGCATAAGAATTTCTAAAAGGTTTACTCGTATGAAGCAATAATATGTACCTCAATGTCCGATATTCTTACAATTTTATATGTACCTCATATTATAAAATGTCACATTATACCAATTTTTATATAGGATTTGGTCAGGCGACATCAACATTTTCGAAATTTATATCAAAGCATATCAAAACCGAATTTTATTTTTTGGTCTCGGTTTTCAAAAATTGCTTTTTTCATGAAGATATTGTGAAACTATAGAAAATAACTGTTTTATAGGATATATTGGTTTTGATAAATTTCGAAATATCGACAAATGTTGATTTCGAGATGTCTTATCCAACGTAGAAGCTTTTGTTATTTCATACTATAAAATAACATTTGATAAAGTTCTCAAAAATGGAATAGATTTATATTTTATTTTACTTTTTACATTTTCGATTTCGACTCGCACCTACTGCCTTTATTATATAATAGTACGCAAATCCTTAGATATGACTTCAATTCTGTTTCATGGAGGTGATACAGTTTAATAGTCTGCGCTAAATTGCATGATTTTTTTTGGAAATATAGCGCTTCAGAAAACAATACCTTAGGTAATAAAAAAGTTAAAATATTACAATTCTGTCATGAATATCAAGAATTTCAAATGCTTGGTTTAAAATCATTTTATGATTTAGTCTATAATAATTTTAAAAATCAGAGCTAAGATTGGCTTCTAAATTTATCTTATTCAACTTATATCTACTCTTAGTACAATTCTGCCGATCTGGGTATAAAACTGTTTCTAAAAAGGAACAGTTTATTTGATTAAAGTTAAAATAAAATGTATAAACTGTATCGCCTCCTAACAAACTTCAGTTTTCGATACGTTTTTAGGTAACTGTCAACCGGGGCTATTTTGATTTATGCGCTATTATGACCTCAGGGTATCAATCCGTAGACATTTTTTTTATTTACATGATTTTGCCGAATATCATACGAATATTGTTCATAAGATTTACAAGAAACTCAAACTAAAAAAAAGTACAATTCCACCGACATGCGGATGATAAATCGACGTGTCCAAATGAAAATGTTCCATCTTGCGGAAATTAAATGAAAATATGCTACAGAGTGGAGACGAAATTAAAAGGTCCTACTGAGTGGAGACCAAATGAAAAGGTGCTACTGAGTGGAGACCAAATAAAAAGGTCCTACAATGTGGAGACCAAATAAAATGGTCCTACAGTGTGGAAACCAAATGAAAAGGTCCTACAGAGTGGAGACTAAATGAAAAGATCCTACAGAATGGAGACCGAATGAAAAGGTCCTACAGAGTGAAGACCAAATAAAAAGGTCCTACAATGTGGAGATCAAACGAAAAGGTTCTACAGAATCGAGACAAAATGAAAAGGTTCTACAGAGTGGAGACCAAAAGAAAATGTCCTACAGAGTGGAAACCAAAAGAAAAGGTCCTACAGAGAGGATACCAAATAAAAAGGTCCTACAGACTGGAGACCAAATAAAATGGTCCTACAG
>CAKNYM010052449.1:434727-555591 GCA_932195095.1 Andricus curvator
ATATGAATGCAACTGTTTGGTTGAAAATTCAATAAATTTGTTAAAAAGTCATCCTTTTTGGTCCAAAAATCTATTTTTTTGTTGAAAATTCAACTATTTCGTAGAAAATTTACCTTTTGAGAAAAATTCACATTTTTTGTTGAAAAATCACCTGAAATCTTTTTTGGATGAAAATTCGACTATTTTTTGTTGTTGAAAATTTATCTTTTTTATTAAAAAATTCATCTGTCTGAGTAGAAAATTCATATTTCTTGGATAAGAATGCAACTGTTTGGTTGAAAATTCAATAAATTTGTTAAAAATTCATCCTTTTTGGTCCAAAAATCTACTTTTTTGTTGAAAATTCAACTATTTTATAGAAAATTTACCTTTTGAGAAAAATTCACATTTTGTGTTGAAAAATCAATTAAAATATTTTTTGCATGAAAATTCAACTATATTCTTTAATATTTGTCTTTCTGATTTAAAAAATCATCTGTTTTAGTAAAAAATTAATCTTTCTTTGATGAAAATGCAACTGTTTGATTGAAAATTAAATAATTTTTTTTAAAGTCATCCTTTTTGTATGAAAATTCAACTGTTATTATTGAAAATTCGTCTTTTTGAGTTGAGAATTCAAGTATCTTCGTAGAAAATGTAGTTCTTATTTAAACTATTTTGTCTGAAAATGTTGTGTGAACCACTTTGTTAAGAAATAATTTTTTTGTTGAAGATTTATATTTTTAGTTTAAAATTCATCTCTCTGGTTAAAGTTTGGCTATTTGATTGAAAACTAATATTTTTTAATTAAAAATTCAACTGCGTGGGTAAAAGTTGAACTATTCTCTTGAAAGTTTTTTTTTAATGAAGCTTTATCTCTTTGGTTGAAAATTTAACTATTTTGTTGAAAATTAATTTTTTTGCTGAAAATTCCTATTTTTATGGTTGAAAATTCAATTTTTCTAGACAAAATTCGTCTTTAGCTTTAAGGTTCAACAGTTTAGGTGAACCTTTTTTTCTTTCATTACTGAAAAATCTTTATTTGTTGAAAATTCGTCTTTTTGATTTTAAAATTAATTTTTTTTAAATGAAATTTCATCCTTCTTGGTTGTAATATCAAAAATTAAACTTGTTACGAATTTATCTTTTAAGGTTGAAAATTCAACAATTTCGTTGAAAATGTAATTGTTTTGTATAGAATTTAATTATTTTGTAGAAAATGTAAGCATTTTATTAAGAAGTCATCTTTTATCGTAGAAAAGTCACTTTTTTTGTTTAAAATAAATAAATTTGAACATTTCTAATTTGTATATGAATCTTAATGGTATTTGAATGTTCATGGTCGAGAAAAAAAATTAGTCGAGGAAAAATCATAGAATTTTGAAAATGAAGTTTTCACCCTGCAAAGCATGTATTATCTTAACTACAACAAATTTCCACTAGTTTCAAGTCCCATATCTTATTATTTCTGGAAACCATAAATTACGTACAGCAAGAGATGGGGGAGAGGGGGGGGGGGGGGGGTAGAAATATTTTGTTACGGTTCTTTACAATTATTATTTCAAAAATGTTTCAAACTCATTATTGAAAAAGTTGTTCAATAATAAATGCTTAAATTGTTTATATTTTTAATGTTAGGAAATCAAAATTCAAAAAAGTGAACACGCGTGCATTTACTGCTAGTAATGCATTATTGCATTAATTCTTTGCAAATGAAAAATAATATAGTATATTGCCTGAGATAAGATCTGAGATGATTGGCCCAGAAATGATTGAATCAATCGAGTTTTGTTTTCTCAGTTCCATCAAATGAAAGTTAAATCTACCGCAAATACAAACGTTCCCTTTTAAGAAATCTTCTATTCACGGTGTATACTTTTATCGCAATGCAGAAACCACTAATGGAGGCGGTTAGCAATTTTTTCAACTTACCACAGCAGTTCTAGCTATGAATGCACTTTCTACACTTTGATAGCCATTTCTCCTCTGGTCAGGTGGTACCACCTGGTATTTGAGTGAATTTGGTACCATGGGTACTGTGTCTGTTCCATTTTGTAGATATTGATACCGGGATATTGAATATCCGTGATCCATTTGAGATAGATCCATGGGTGCAGTGCCTACGTAACGAAGTTTGCCGCAATTGGATGCAGGGCAAAGGTCTTGTTGTCTGGACGAACTTTCATTAAGTGGCAGACATCTTCGTGCTGATGGTTCTTTGTTGGGGGTTGAGGTTTGGGGTCCATTTGGTGAAAATGCTCTATTTTGAGGCGTTCC
This sequence comes from Andricus curvator, assembly GCA_932195095.1. NCBI lineage: Eukaryota > Metazoa > Arthropoda > Insecta > Hymenoptera > Cynipidae > Andricus > Andricus curvator. The sequence continues at coordinate 436,984 of CAKNYM010052449.1, forward strand.
CAATGGTGATCCTCTAATTGTTGGACTTAAAGCTCGACCTGGAAAAAATAATTGTTTATGTAGGCTGTTTTCAATTTCCTGTAATTGAACAACTTTGTTTAAAAAGTGCACAGAGAGAAAAGGAAGTTTACCCTTAACACCCGGATGTTTCAGGTTAACATATTTAATATTTTACTATAGGACAGCCATCTAGATGTTTAAGGTTGATAGTTTCTGTGGAGATTAAAGATTTATGCAATGCAGAGCGTTCAAAGCCAGTTTACTCTATCCAAACAATTTACAGCATTATTCAGGGTGTCCAGCGATTGTTAGAAACAAAATTCAAGGTCTTTTCCAGGTTTTCAAGGTCAAAAAATCAAATTTTTCCAGGTCTTTTTTTTGCAGCAAATATTGAAATAACCGTTCGTTATACATGTCAAAATATGAACCATTTCATTTTTTATTGACCAACAATTTCTAAAGAAAGCAGAACCATAAATAAACAAATTCTTAATTTTTTACGAACATAAATCGTCTTTGTGAAATCTTTGGGAATATTTTTAAATCTTTGTAAAGTCATTGAAATCCTTGCAATCTTTGCAATCTGTGTGAAATATTTGAAATCTTTGTGAATTCGTTGAAATCTTTTGAAGTATTTAAAATCTTTTGGAATCTTGTAAAATTTTGGTAAAATCTTTGAATTCTTTGAAATCTTTGTGAAATTTTTTGAAATATTTTGAAATATTTTCAATATTTGTGAAAACTTTCTTTAATATTTGTTTGTGAAATCTCTTATTTTCGTTTCAAATCACTGAAATCTTTTGAAATCTTCTCAAATTTGTTGAAACCTTTTGAAATCGTTTAAAATCTTTGAAATTTTTGGCAATTTAAGAAATCTGGTGTTCTGTAATCTTGTTGAAAATTTTGAAATTCTTGAAATCTTTTGAAATCCTTATGAATTCTTTTGAATATTTGTGAAATCTTTTGTATTCATTGTTAAATCATTGTTAAATCTTTTGAAATCTTCTCAAAAATTTTGAAATTGTTAAAATCTTCGAAATAATTTGAAATCTCTAAAAAATCATCTTTTTGAACTCTTTGAAATTCTTGTTTTCTTTTGAAATCTTTAAAATATTTGGGAAATCTCTTTTGTTCGTTTGAAATCATTAAAATCTTTTGAAATCTGGTGTTCTATAATCTTGTTGAAATTTTGGAAATTCTTAAAATGTCGTGAAATCCTTATACATTCTTTTGAATATTTGTGAAATCTTTAGTATTCGTTTGAAATCATTGAAATATTTAAAATCTTCTAAATGTTTTGAAATCTTTAAAACCTGAAATCTTTCTTCTTTAATATTTGTTTGTGAAATCTCTTGTGTTCGTCCGAAATCATTGAAATCTTTTAAAATCTTCTTAAGATTGTTGAAACCTTTTGAAATCGTTTAAATCTGTTGAAGTACTTAAAATCTTTGTGAAATCTTTAAAAATCTTTTGGAATGTTAAAAAATCATTGTGAAATGTTTGAAATTTTATGAAATTTGGTGTCTTTTGTTGAAATTTATTAAATCTTTTGAAATCCTCATGAATTCTTTAGAATATTTGTGAAATCTTTTTTATTCGTTTGAAATCATTTAAATATTTTAAAATCTTTGTGAAATCTTTTGAAATCTTCTAAAAAATTTGGAAATAGTTTACAATCTTTTTAATGTTTTGTATCCATTTAAAATCATTTAAATATTTAAAATCTTTGTGAAATCTTCAGAAAAATTTCGAAATCTTGAAATGTTTTGAAATCTTTTGAAATCCTTATTAATTCTTTGAAATATTTGTGAATTCTTTGGAAATCTTCTTAAAAAATTTGAAATCTGGTGTACTGTATCCTTTTTGAAATCTTCGAAATTCTTGTTTTTTTTTTAAATCTTTAATACATTTTTTATGAAATCTTTGAAACATTTGTGAGATCTTTCTGAAATCTTTATATTCATTTAAAATCATTTGAAATATTTAAAATCTTTGTGAAATCTTTTGAAATCTTCTAAAAAATGTTAAAATCGTTTAAAATCTTCGAAAAGTTTTGAAATCTTTTGAAATCCTTATTAATTATTTGAATTATTTGTGAAATATTTTTAAATCTTCTAAAAAAATTTGAAATCGTTCAAAACCTTTCAAATTTTTTTACATCTTTGAAATTTGGTGTACCGTACCCTTTTTGAAATCTTTGAAATTCTTGTATTCTTTTTTAATCTTTTATAAATTTTGTATAAAATCTTTGAAATATATTTAAATCATCTGAAAAATGCTGAAATCCTTTAAAAGCTTTGAAATATTTTCCAATCTACTGTACCCTTTCGAAATTTTTGAAATACTCGAAATCTGTTGAAATCATGATGAATTCTTTGTAAAATTTTTCTGAAATCTTTCTTATTCGTTGGAAATCATTGAAATCTTTGAAATCTTTGTGAAATCTTATGAAATCTTCAAAAAAAATTGAAAACGTTTGAAATCTTTGAAATTCTTGTTTTGTTTAAAATCTTTATTAAATTTTTGAAATATTTGTGAAATCTTTTGTATTAATTTGAAATCATTAAAATATTTGAAATCTTTGTGAAATCTTCTAACAAATTTTGAACTCGTTTCAAATCTTTGAAATGTTTCGACATATTTGTGAAATCTTTCTTAAAATTTTTGTTTGTGAAACCTTTCGTATTCGTTGAAATTATTGAATTATTTCAAATCATATGGCCATGGCTCATTCTAATTCTGAAACTGAATTATCATCGAAATTTTCAACTAATAATTTTTATAATTTGTAAATTGAATATCACAAGAAAATGTATACATTAACATTCTGTATTAGCGCAGAAGAAATAAAAAACTTATAGAATTATCCACAATATTAAAGTCTGTTAATTGTAATCTATAAAATAATTGGCACCAGTCTAGAAAAAGTGCCTTGCAATCTATTTATTCTGTAATGAACAAAAAATAAATTATATCTTGATAAATAAAAAACTTTTCAGTAGCAATATCTCTTCTAAACGAGATTTTTCTTTCATAATAGACTAAAAGATTTTAATTACTCTTCACATTTCAAGAAAATAACTATTTAAAAAAAATTAATTCAAGGTTCTCGTGAAAAATTCAAGGAGGTTTCCAGGTTTTCAAGGTTTAAAAAAAATCAAGGAGAATTCCAGGTTTTCAAGGTTTTTCAAGGTCGCTGGACACCCCGATTATTATTAACATTTTTAAACAAAAAATTAGTAATCAGCATTTTTCCACAAGTTCACATACGATATGAAATGGTATTGAACGACATTGACTACCCTAGCAAAAATGACAGTTAGGTATCAATAGAAGCCGTTTAGAAAACGTATAGGGTGCAGATGGAATCTAATATTATCCTAACTGGTTTCTAATAGGATTCTTATTTTAAATTGGTTTCTAACCGGTCTCATTCGGTACTTATGTTCTTTTGTTAAATTTTTCTAACAGGTTCTACGTGGATACAATGAGGTATTCTTTTACTTAACATATTATTAAGTACAAAATTGTTTTTCTAACAGGTTCTATTAGGTATTTTATTGGACCTTCGGAACGAAATTACCCAGATTAAAATTCGAAGCGATGCGTTTTAAGCGGATCTATTAGGTACCTATTGGGATCTGCTTTAATCCAAATGCTACAAGTACAATATTGCTTCCCTAACAGGTTCTATTAGGTACTTTAGTGGGATGTTGAAATCAATAATTGGATTAAATTTCAAAGAGATGTGTTTTAAGTGGCTCTATAATGTACCTATTAAGATCTGCTTTGTTCCAAGTGCGCAAAGTACGAAATTCCTTCCCTAACAGGTTCTATTAGGATTTTAGTGGCCTGTTGGAATCGAATTAATCGGATTAAAATTTGAAGAGATATATTTTAGGCGGCTCTATTAGAAACCTATTGGGATCTGCTTTATTCCAAGTGCTACAAGTACGAAATTGCTTCCCTAACAGGTTCTATGAGGTACTTGAGTAGACCTTCGGAATTAACCCTACTAAAAATGATGCTTGAGTAATTAATAGAAACCGTTTAGATAGTTCATTGGACCCACTTGCATTTCTATATGGTTCTAAATGGTTCTGAAGAGTTTTATATTTCAATTTGGATTCTAACCGGTTGTATTCGGCATTTAATCTACTATTGGGACGGAAATTGGAATTGAAAAAATCTTTCTATGTGGCTCTATTAGGCTTTCGAAAACAAACATTCTTTGTGCTATATTTTTCTAATAGGTTCTAATCGAAACCAATGAGGTATTCATTTACTCTAAATGTTAGAAAGTACAAACTTGCTTCTCTGATAGGCTGTATTAGGATTATTACCGGCTAATTGGAATTAAATTAATTGGATGAAAATTTAAAGTGCAGCCTTCAAGGTGGCTCTATTAGGTATCTATTAGGTTGTATTTTATAGGAAGTTGCAAAATTACAAAATTGCTTCTCTAATAGGCTCTATTAGGATTGTTAGTGGATAATCGAAATTAAATTAATTGGATTAAAATTTAAACTTTCTGGGTAGAAAATAATATATTTTCGAAAGACAAGTTCTTTTACAATGTGCATGGTGCAAAATAAAATGAAAATTGAAATAAGTTGTAATAGGAATTGTTATTTTAAATTAAAAACCAAGTTAAAAAGTATTATAAAAGAATTAGATTAATCGAAAACTGTGCATTTTATGGAGGTTTTTTATAGCAGAAAATTTTTGTTTCATTAAGGTTATTAAAGTGTTTTTTAACTGCACTGTTCTTTTTCTTTATCAGTTGTAGATAGTTTTTGAATGGTTTAAATATATAAAGAAAAAAAGTATTGAGCCCTTTGTGAAATAAGTGAAATTCAATTATTTGTTTTACATATTTTAAATTGTTGTTTTGGATAAGTTATTTCACATTAAAAACTATCATGAGTAAAAAAGTATAATAAAAGAATTGGATAAATTGAAAACTGTGCGTTTCATGGAAGTTTTTGTATAGAATAAAATTATTCTTTTGTCATTGATGTTATTGAAGCATTTTTGTACTTGATTTTCTTTATTATTTATTATTTTTGGATCGTTTTGAATATTTAAAGACCAAAAGTATTGAGTCCTTTCTGAAACAAGTGAAATTCGGTTCTTTGTTTCACATATTTTAAATTATTGTTTAAGAACTGTTATTTCGCATTAATATAAATTCCATAAATTGGAAAAATGTTCTTTTACTACAGTTACGATAGGTTCCTTCATGATTTTTCCATTGAACATAAGCATCATTAATGACCTGGAAAAATTTTCGATAACCAAGAAATGATCAAAAAATTGTTTTTGTTTTTAGAGGACGCCCTGAAATATTTTAGATTCATATTGAGAATTTGGCTGCTAATCTTGTATACAATTTTTAATTGATAGCCTTATTGAATTAACAATTTTAAATTGTAATTCTCTCGTATCAATAATAGTTCCAAATTCGAATATTAAATCAATATTTAATCAATTTAGATTTGAATATTCAAATTGGTTACAATTTTAATCAGTTTTGAATTTGATACTTCTAAATTTATATATTCAAAATTGTTTGGTTTCAATCTTAAACGTAGACAATGGTTTGGTTTTTGAATTCTTTCAAATTCTAGAATATCAAATTGGAATGCTTTATAATTGTACAATTTTCAGTTTAAATGATATATAATTAAACAATCTTGAATTGAATGTCTACAGAATAAATTCACAACAATACAAAATGAAGAAAATACTTTCTCAAATTCAAGCCTTCAAAATGAGAAGATTACAGAACTAGATATGAAAAAATGGATTTTTTCTTATTTGAAAATATTCAAAAATATTGAATATTTCAAACTTAACTGGAAAAATAAGAATAATTTCGAATTAAAAGACTTAAAACTGAGCACTTACAAAAATGGTAATCATAGCGATCTTGATTTTTATTCTTTTTGAAAAAATTTTAATTTTCAATAATATGATATTCTTTCAGAAGTAGACCTCGAAAAGCTGAACAAGTTATGGATTTTTGAAACCAGACTTCTGTAGCAACCTTAATTACCTTTTCTTCTTAAGATATTTAATTATGATATATAAAACAGAATTGTTTATGAAATGCTTGAAATCTTCCTTGCAAACTTCTGTAGCAGATTATCCTGGAAATGACAATTATTCATCTGTAGCATATTCTCCACCTGTCATCCCTTTTTCATTACCCATTACGTAAACGCACGTTTTACGTTTCGCTAACAATCAGTGGTGTACTCAATGCCTGGCAGGGCAGGGTACTTTTTTAAATAAAGAATTTAGTTTTGAGGCAGAATAAAAAACATTTTTTTTGAACAATTAAAATAAATTGTGCAGCGCGCAATGAGAATTTGCCCGAGCAGCGGGCATTTTTTTGTTTTAATTAAGTAGATAACAAAGAAAGGACTTTTTTCCTACTAATTCAATTGGAAAATCTGGAAATATTGTACGAAGTTTCTTTGAAACCTTAAAAATGAAAGGTTTTTAACTTATTTCAATGTTTAAGCGAAAATTCTTCACAGAAAAACGCGGGTGTTAAATTTGTTGCTGCTCAAATTTCAACGGTCTCAAAATGAGAATTTTCAGTTTCATATTTACAAAATACAGAATACAGAAATTTTCAAATAAATAGTTGAATTTTGAACTGATCGAAGAAGATTTATGTGCCACCAAACATGAATTACTTAAATTTTTAGTTGAAAAAATTAATTTTAAATTTAAAAAAACTAATTTACAAGCCAAAAGACAAAATACAGAAATTTGTAAGCAAATAGTTGAATTTTCAACTGAAGAAGATAAATGATCCACCAAACATGGAATAGTTAAAAATTTAGTTTAAAAAAATGTTAGCAAAATAGATAAATTATGAAAAAAAAGATTTTACAACTGAAATGATGAATTAATCAAAAAAATTAATTTTTAACGAAGTAGTTCCACCCTCAATTAAGTAGATGAATTTTGAACCGAAAAATATTTTTCAATCGCTATTCACGATTAGCGAAAATCTTGAAAAATCGATCAAATAGTTATATTAAAAGAAAAATCCTGGGACCAAGGTAAAATTGATATAATGATTCGAGCGAAAACCGATTTGAATACCCTTGTAAATTCCTGATTTTTCCGTTTTTCTTTCTATGAGGTATTTATCTTGAAAAATATGGAAAATCTTTAAAGTGTAAAGTTTTGAAGTGAAATTTGTTATATTACAGGATCAATATGTAAAGAGAAGTTCAAATTTTTAATAGAACTAGAAAAAATTAATCGTTTGTACTAAATTTCATTATAAATTTCACATTTTTCTTACTCTTGAACTTTAAAAATAAATTTTTAATATAAAAACGAAATAATTTCATACATTTATGTGCCAAATATGTTCAGAAAATGCGGTAAATAGAGACTTAATACAGACTTAGATGAATAGTTCACCCGGAAATACCTTAGAAATGTATTTTTTATGTTTTTTAAATGTTAAAAAAATATTTGAAGTGCAGTGTCAGATTATCATACACGCGAAGAGTCATACTTTGTGAATGGAAAAAATAATCTGCCAATTGTAAAGAATTGTTAGTAAATGGAAAAAATTGTGTAATTTATATTGAATTTACTGGAATTTTCTCGCTATAATGAGGAAACTTCTGTAAATGATATGCAACGTTCTCAAATCATATAAGATTTTCTGTGAAATCGATAACAAAATGTTGAAAAATAAACCGAGTTTTTTACAAAAAAAGGGTAATCAGTGCGCGCGCAGCGCGCACGTTTTTCTATTCATTTTAAAATTGTGCTTTAATTCTTCTCAAATGATTTTGCTTCCTCATAGAGGAAGCTTTGTAATAGTAACATTTTCCAAAATGTTGAATTCATTTAATTAAACCTTTCTTAATTTAAAAATGTCTAATACAATGATCTAAGCAAGTGTCCGGATGTGTCCACTAATATCTTTAAATTGACCAAATGATTTCTAAAAATATTTATTGCATTTTTTTAGCACTCAATAATATTTTAAAAATTGATAGTAAAACTTTCTTCATTAACATAATTCAAAGTTGATGCAAGAATTAAAAAAATTCCTTGGTTTGAGACGAATCGATTGATCTATAATATTAATACATTTTATTGCAGAGTACGGAAGTTATGGTCATTTATATTATATTAAAAATCGATCTTTATAGTAAAAATTTTCTCATTAACATAATTCAAAGTTGATGCAAGAACAGAAAAGATGTGTTGATTCGGGACGAATCGATTGACCTATAATATTGATACATTTTATTGAAGAGTAAGAAGGCTATGGTAATGCATAATATTTGAAAATACGGTTTTTTATAGTAAACGTTTTTTCTTTACCATAATTCAAAGTTTATGCAAGAACTTAAAAAATTCCTTCGTTTGAGACGAATCGATTGACCTACAATATTAATACATTTTATTAAAGAGTAAGGAAGTTATGGTATTTTATATATTTTTTAAATCGATTTTTATAGTAAAAATTTTCTCATTCTAATAATTTAAAGTTGATGGGTGAATAGAAAAGTTGTGTTGATTCGAGACGAATCGATTGACCTATGATATTGATACATTCCAATGAAGAGTAAGGAAGCTATAGAAATGCATAATAATTGAAAACACGGTTTTTACATTCTCATTCTAATGAGAAGGTATTGGTTTTATGTAAAATTTGACATAGTCGGTTTTCATCAAATCTCCACGTTTTGAGACCTCCTGAGTCAGAAAAAACGATTTTTACGAAGGTGTCTGTCTGTCTGTAGTCTGTAGTCTGTCTGTCTGTCTGTCTGTCTGTAGCCACGATAACTTTCGAAAAAATGATCAGATTTGATTGAGCTTTGGCACACTTTTTTATGGCCGAAAAATAGAGAACGAGTTCGTTAACCAGCTATTTTGGATGAAAATCCAAAAAGTGAGCACATTTTGAAAATTTTTGAGACCACTTTTTTGGAAGATTTGAAAATTCTATGTACGGTTATTAGTAGTTCGCAAGATGACGAACAAAATATTCTTATGACTTTTCGTGATAAAAAAAAAATTACTGGAGTTATAGCATTTTCAAAATTCCAAAAAACAAACGAAAATGATCATTTTAAGCCGAAAAACGCACGATATGAAAAAAAGTCAAGAGGAGAAAAACGTTGATTGCTGAACACCCTATAATATTTTCATGACAACTTTTTGAATTTTTCGAAAAATAAAAAATTCAAATTTTGATCGCACAAAAAATTAATGAAAAATCAAAAAAGCCATTTTGCTGTAAAACTATGCAAGATACCAGAAAAGGTCATCTCACCAAAATTGTGCACCTAAAAAAGATCTACAAATTTCTTATCATTCACTTCTTGATATGACGCGTAGTTTTTGTTTTATTCGTAAAAAACAGCATTGAAAATAGAAAAATCAAATTTTCAGACGAATATTACCAGCTACGAAAAAATGACCGAAACAATATTTGTTCATCCAAGGAAGAGGTACAAATTTATTGTGACTCATGTTTCGATAGGATGCGTGGTTTTTGTTTTATTCGTGAAAATAACATTGACAGTAAAAAAAATCAAATTTTTGAAAAAACAATGCAAGGTACGAAAACATATAAATGAACAAAAATTGTGCATTCAAAAAAGACTTACACACCCGTAATCAATTTTTGTGGTAAGAATATATTCAAAATGAAAAAATTAACTTTTTTGATAAACGGCACAAGCTAAAATAAAATGTTAACTAATAAAATTTGTCGCCTAAATTATATCATTACTTTTCATTTGAAATCAAATACAAATTTAGTAATTTGTATATGAAGAACATATAACACGAAGCAAAGTGCGCGCTCAGTGTATTTACCAAATCGCACGCCGTAAGTGCGCTCAAACTTTTTTGTTTCTATCATACGGTTCAAATGATTTTCAAATCAAATATCGAGCGCGAAGCGCGAGTGTCTGGATGAGAATGTGTTCCTTAAGGTCGATAGAACCTTGAGTAAATAAAGTTCCTTTTCAGTCTAAAATAAAAGCAAATTTAACAATCACTTAATATGTAGAGGTTTTGATAATTTTATAATATTTGCAAACAAACTTTTTCTTTTCATCGAAGTCGAACACGAAGTGCAAAAATCTAGAGGAGCCTAGCGTAAAGCGCGATGCAAATACGCCCGAGCGCGTAGCGCGAGGTGAATACATAATCGAGCGCGAAGCGCGAGATAAATATATGATCGAGCGCGAAGCGCGAGATCCAACAGTCGCGCGCCCTAGGCGCGCTCAAACTTGCGAGCGAAGCGAGCCGCGCGCGAAGCGCGCCATGAGAATGTGCCCGCGAAGCGGGCAGATTTTTTTTATAGTAAAACTTTTTTCACTAACATAATTCAAAATTGATGCAAGAACGGAAAAGATTCCTTGATTCGCGGCTCATTTATAATATTTGAAACATCTGTTTCATACAGAAAAACTTTTTACATCGACATAATTCAAAGTTGACGCATGAATAGAAAAGACTTTTTGATCATAAATATTCAAATAGAATAATTATGACAATTTTTGTAAAGAAATCATAAAGCTGGGAAAGGGATAGGGTGTGACAGAACTTTTCCCTTCCCTTTTCCAGCTCAAAAAATTATGTTTTCGAATACAATATTTGATTTGTCTGATTTGTCTTTGCATTTAAAAATTTTGTTGTATTATTTTGTAATTTTGTATTTTTTGTAAATTTCTGTTTTTAAATTGATCAAAATGAAGACTTTGCACGCCTCCTCAGAACCAAGTTTCACTTAAACGAGCAGGCTAAAGTTTGTACCTCAAAAATTATGTTTTGGGGATGCCTCCTGAGTATTTTTACAGAATATGAAAAAAATCGTTAGGCCCCCTTTTAAAATAACTCGATATTTGTTGTTTTTTGATCAATTTTTGTGATTTTTTTCGAAAGGAACAAGTAATAAGTAAAGTTTTCTGTACTAAAAACCTTCAGTTTTGCGCCCAAAATAAGTTCCTGTGTAATTAATATTGATTGACTTTCCGATCCGTTTTAGATTTTGAAAAATATGTGGAAGACATCAGTTTCTTCAAGATTCCACAATTCTGGTCCATTTGTCATGAAAATGCTACAAACCAAGAAGAAAGTCCAAAAATTTCCGAAGAATTAAAAAAAAAGAATGTTCTAGCATAAATAGTTCAGAAGTTATCACCTCTTAAACTGATTTTTCAGTGAAAAAAACTTTAAATCTTTTTCTTTTTTACACAATATCTCATCCCCTGTACACCCTACATGAAAGTTGTGTGAAAATAAATTAAAGGAGATTAAATTATCTTCAAAACTAAAAAAAAATTGATTCCAGCTTTTATAGAACAGAAGTTATAGTCTCTTATAGCAGGTTGCTTTTTATGGAATTCTTTTTACAAATTGAAAAATCGAGTTATGGTAACTGTCTTCATGTGTAAATATCTTTTAAAAATGTTGTATATAGTTCACATTGTGAGATTCTATTATCTCTCTCTCGCCTTGTTCATGCCAGTATAAATAAATTAATAATATATATATAGCAACAATAAATAATTTATAATTTGTCTCTAATTGATGGTTTCAAACCTTCATTTGTGACGATTTGCTTTCCCAAGTATAAGAGTTGAAGAAAATAGTGAAAAGTGCTGATGCAATATATACAAAATAAATTTTAATAAAAAATGCGATCCATGATAAAGTTCCACAAAAAGCAGCCTGCTATAAGAGACTATAACTTCTGTTCTATGAAAGCTAGAATTAATTATTTTTTTGAGTTTTAAAGATAATTTAATCTTCTTTAATTCATTTTTATACAACTTTCATGTAGGATGTACGGGAAATGAAATATTGTGCAAAAAGAAAAAGCTTTAGAGTTTTTTTCACTGAAAAATCACTTAAAGAGCTCAGAACTTCTGAACTATTCATGCTAGAACATTCTTTTTTTTTATTCTTCGGAAATTTTTGGACTTTTTCTTGGTTTTTAGAATTTTTACGACAAATGAACCAGAATTGTGGAATCTTGAAAAAACTGATATCTTCCACATATTTTTCAAAATCTAAAAGGGATCGGAATGTTAATCAATATTAATCACACAGAAACTTATTTTGGGCGCAAACTTGAAGGTTTTTAGTACAGAAAACGTTACTTATTACTTGTTCCTTTCGAAAAAAATCATACAAATTGATCAAAAAACAACAAATATCGAGTTATTTTAAAAGGGGGCCTAACGATTTTTGTCATATTCTGTAAAAATACTCAGAAGGCATCCCCAAAACATAATTTCTGAGGTACAAACTTCAGCCTGCACATTTAAGTAAAACTTGGTTCTGAGGATGCGTGTTTGGTTTGTCTATATTATTCAAAAAAATCAAAATGCTCGTGAAATGAGCACCATATAATTATAAATAAAAACAAAGTGGAAACACTCGAAATCGAATTCACAGCTAGTTTATTTTATTTTAATAGTTCATTGTTGATAAAAAGTAAATACCTGTTGGTGAGCTACCAGGAGTGAAAGCTCTTCTTTGAGGGGTACCAGTTTGGGGTGCTGTATGTTGTCTTCTTGGGGATAATGTTCTTTCTTCTGATCTTGATCTGGGTTTCCTGGGAGTGGACAAGATTTCATGGAGTTTTTGTGTTGCTAAGTTATTTCGGGGCGATACTGGAAATTCCTGAAGGTTCCTATCTGGCAGGGAAGGCGGCTCCTCCAAAGGCAAACTGATGTAACGACCTGGAAAGAAATATACACATATTTTAGATAAGAATAGACAATTGATAACATTTGAAAAATCTCTGTTGATTATATAATATTACTTTACGTAGATGCCAATTAGGATGGAAAATTCATGAAATCACAATTAGTACGGAATAGCACAAAGGAGATTTTCCGTATAATTTTCTAAGCAATACTCGTAACTATAAAACAAAAACAAAGCTTTTATACAGTTTTTATTGCAGTATACTTTGTGTTCAACTGACCATTATTAGGGATTTAATTTTTTAACGACTCGTAAGATGAAATAACTCTGATGAGGAGGAATGGCTCATAAATCATGGTTCATAACCAATAAGCTTTCTTCTTATTCTTATTAGTGAGACTGTTAAGAATTAACTTCTTGCATATATAGAAGTATGGAAATTTAATTATTTTTGTAGGAGTATATTAGAACGTTTTTGATCCATTAAAGATGGGTTACACTTTTTTAATTTATGAGAACATAGAGGACAGCCTATCTGAAAAACAAAACTTTTCTTTACAGGTTCTCAAATTGTTTTCAAATTCTTTTTAAACACTATTTCCATACGAGAGAAATATAGCCTGAAAAGGACTAAATTTTTCCGTCGTAACAAGTAGCTGGTTTTTGAATCAACAAAAAAAAAAGACAAGAATGTTTACTTATTAAGAATGTTTCAGAGAAAGTTGATTCTTGCTTTTTAAGAAAAGTAGCATTAGGCAATTTAAATTTTCATAATTAAAAATCTGATTATAATAAACTTCAATTTTTATTTGAACTATTTGTCTTTAGACTGTAAGTTATAAACACTCTTATTCATTTATCGTAAACTTTACAGTATTTTTCCTTTTTCCCGTTTTATACTTAAATTCGAAGTGAATCGATAGAAAGTTAATAAGAAAATCCAACTTTTTTTGGTTAGAACTTTATTCTTTTTGCGATTAAAAAGTCTACAATTGAATTTATGGTCAGGAATTCATATTGTTTGGTTAACAATTTTATTCCATGATTCACAATTTAATTAATTTGTTAAAAATTCAACAATTTTGTTAAAAAGTCAATCATTTTGGGTCAAATTTAACTGTTTCGTTGAATATTCGTCTGTTTGGCTAGAAAATCAAAAAAATTTGATAATTTTTTTAAACATTTTGCAAATTCATCTATTTGTAGAAATTTCATCTTTTTTGGTCAGAAATGCAACTGTCTAGTTAAAAATTAATCTTTTTCGGTTGAAAATTAACTTTTTTGTAGAAATTCCCATTTTCGGCTCGAAAATTCAGCAATATTTGATAGAAAATTTCACTATTTGGCCGAAAGTTGAACTACTTTCTTAAAAATAAATTTTTTCAGTTGGAGATTCATCATTTTAGTTAAAAATTGATTCCTTTGGTTGCAAACTCAACTATTTTGTTGAAAATTCGCATTTTTTTAAAAATTAATCGACTTGGTTAAAAAATCGTCTTTTTTCACAGAAATTCAATTTATTTTTGTTAAAAATGCAACTTTTTCGTTGAAATCTAATCTGTTTTAGTTGAGGATTCAGATTGTTTTGTTGAGAAATGGTCTTTTTTGTTTAAATTCAACTGTTTTTCATTTGAAATAAAAATGTTTTTTAGTTGAAATATCAACTATTACATTTTTTCTTGACAATTCATGTTTTAGGTTGAAAATTTAACACCTTGGTTGAAAGTTGAACCACTTTCTTAAAAAAGTCTTTTTTTGTTGTTGAAGATTCATTTAGTTGAAAATTCATCTCTTCGTTTAAAAATTGAACGACTTTGTTGACAATGAAACCTATTTTTATAGGAAATTCGCTTTTTTTTACTTTGAAATCCAACAATTTGGTGGAGAATTGATGTAATTTGATGAAAATTCTTCTTATTTGGTAGAAAAATAATCTTCGTAGTTGAAAATTCACTTATTAGGTTGAAACTTTGTATAATTTGTTGAAAATTCGTCTTTTTTTATAGAAAAATAATCTTCTTGGTTAAAAATTCAACTATTTGATTAAAAGTTGATGTAATTTCTTGAAAAGTCGTATTTTTCGTAGAAAATTAATCTTCTTGGTTGAAAATTCAACTATTTGGTTAAAAATTTGTGTAGTTTGTAGAAAAGTTGCATTTTTTTGTAGAAAATTCAGCGTGAGCGGTTCAAAATTTCAACAACAACAAAATCTTTACATAAGTCTTGCACGGCCCCGCGATAATTTTAAAACGTATTGTTTCGTCAGATGTTTTGGCTTATGATGAAGCATAAAAACAGAAAGTCTAATTCTGTCCCATTTTTACGAGCGGATAAAATTTTATAGCCCAAACAGGTAAATACTGAAGAATGTAATCAACAAAGCTGAAATATATTTGATTAAAATAATTTTTGTTTTCAAAACAACGATCTGCAACCCCGATCAATGGATTTTCATATATCTTTATATCTTTTTCATATATCCTTTTTTATTTTATGAGTCAGTTCGTTTAAAAGAATTAGTCATGTAAGGGTATGGTAATTTCAAATAAGTGGAAAATTCTCGTTTGCGATCAACCTGTTTATTATAATAAAAATCAGAAATTTCAATACGTATTGTTGCAACACATGTTTGACTCATGATCGAGAATAAAATCTACTCGTACAACTAATTTTTGTTCACCTTTTACTCAATTAAAATGCTAAATTTTCACGAATGCAGCGGCTGTGCTTACTCATTGATCCAATTTTTTTAGTATTATTAGGATCCTCTTAATTTCAAGACATTCATATTTTATAGTATCACGTTAATCAGAAAATACCCTAAGAGGAGAGTGAAACTTAATCTATACAAATTTCTTCCCCATAATCAACATTTTTCATTTGAGTGATAAACTTCATTCTCTATTCTCGAACTTGTTTCCAATTTTAAATATTAAATTTATTGAATACAGTTAAATGAATGGAAAGATGTTATAAGTCATTGCAAAAAAGTTGTGAAATTTGAACAAAGACTTTTTTTAAAAATAGATCTTTTCATAACCGACTAAGGTCCTTGTTTCTTTAATGCAAACCCAAAATCAATCAGAATAAGCCTTGACTTTAAAATGAGATAGCATCGTCCAGAATATAGATACAAAAATATTTTTTGAACCGTTGGAAAGCTTTTTAATTCTGTGTTAAATAAACTTTAGTTAAAGTAATTTGCCCTTGTGGATATTGAATTATCACATGAGAAACATAAAAATGATCTCGTTAAGATTTTGCAATGTTTCCTCAAAGGAAAGGTAAAATATTAAAGATCACTTTTGTAAATGATCAAATTAATAAATTCATTTCTTACCTCCTGCTACAAATTGAAGTACATTTAATAAAATTCGGAATTTTATTTTTGTCTTTCTCACGTGATAATTTAATACCCACAGGGCCAAATTACTTCAGCTTGGGTTCATTTAACTCAGAATTTAATAAGCCATCTAATGATAAAAATAAAAATTTGTATCTATATTCTGGACGGCGCTATCACCTTTCAAAGTCAACGCTAAATTTTAATAGGTTACCCGCTTAGTGGTCCGATATTATGCGAAGAGTGTAATTGTGTGAAATATTATGTTTAATTTTCAGATAAACATTCAAGATGAGTTGTTTCTTATCAATTTTATGCTGCTTGCTGCTTTACTAGCAGCAACATATGCATTTTTAAATTAAAATTCTTTTATTTTCTGAAAGTTTAAATAAATAAATTCATTCGAAATGCGGAGATGTAGAAAGACGATGAAAATAGTATGAGTGGATGAAGTAAAGAGGGAACAATTATTAGAAATAGTTCAAGATCGAAAAGATTATGCTTTATACTTTATAAAATTAAAAAATAGGTGTTATACTGATATTGTGAATGAAAATGTGAGCTCTGAGCAGAAAGAAATAGAGAGATGCAACAAACAGATTCTATCAAGTCGTTGACTCTGAATGAATGAGCATCTTTCTATTTTTTTATCTATCTGAAATGATGAGAATTTTGAAAGCATATTTTTTATAATTGTGTTATGCTTATGTTTCAGCTTCTCAAAAAAGTGCTGAAGATGATAAAAATCCAGGTCAGAAGCCTGAATTAGGAGGAACTTCAAAAAACAGTGTACATCTTATCTCATATGTTGCCACATTCTTGTATTCATGATTTTTTGTACTTATATGCCAACGGCCATACCACGCTGAAAAACCCAGTTCTCGTCAGATCACTGAAGTTAAGCAGCGTTGGACGCGGTTAGTACTTGGATGGGTGACCATTGAAGAATACTGACATGAGTGCTGTTGGCACATCGTGGGTGTGGTGAGCCCACACTTGTATTTATTTATAACTACAAGAAAAACCTAGAAACACTACCCGAATCGGGTAGTGTCACGCCTACCCTGAAAGGGAAATGGTTTAATGGTATATATATATATATATATATTCCGTCGTCTATTATGCATACTACACCTCAATTTAATTCAATTGTTAGAATATGGAAAAAATAAAATTTTTGCAAAGAAATTATGCTTTGTTTAACTACTATTCATAAATATCCCATTACCTTAATAATAATAATACAGTCATACATGTTGTTAATAATCCGATGATTGATTTGATGTAGTTTTCCATATTCTAAAAAATAACTTACTATTCTCTAATTTTCTATTATTTTTTTGGTTAAAATTGTTGTTGTTTATTTAAATATTTAAAGCTTGTTTATTCAATATTTCACGTCAATGATAAAATTGTATTGTCAGGGGACATTTCCAGTTTATATTTAAAAAAGAGTAGTCTAACTTTTTCTAAAACTTAAGTTAACTTTTCTTGAATTACTTTTTTGATCGTCAAAAAATCTTATTAAGACTTTGCATTTCAATTAAAAGGGAACCGATTTTACGCAGCCCGAATTTGTAAAGGTATTTTTTACAAGATTGTCCCTAGGCAGAAGCATCCAATAACTTTAGAGTTAAAAAAATATCTCTAAAACATTTAATAAGTTATAAGCTTTGTATTTGGGCTTATGTCTAGAACCTTTCACTTTTATTTCCCTTGAAGATATTTAAGTAATTTTAGTAAATTAAAAAATATATATTTCTCGAGGCATCTATTATATGTAAGTATAGTGTAAAATATACTGTAAAACGGTTAAAAATAGAGTAATACTCTAGACCAAAAGTAATTGCAGATTGAAAGTTTGATTTTTAATGAAGTCAGCTTGTCTCGATCCACATTTTCTTATGATTTTTATGCTTAAAATCGATGGCGATAAAAGGTAAGGCTATAAAACACAGAATACACTTAAAGCTGATTTAACCAGAATCGTGTTCATTGAAGAAAATCTGTATTTCTTTCAATCCCACCAAAGTTATAGGCGTTCAAATTATGTTTATCGATTTTGACATTTCCACCGTTATGGTTATATTTACATATTTTCTTTCGAAGAAGCAAGCTACTACCCGTTAAAACACTATTAAAAGTTAAAATTTAAAAACGACCTTTATTACCTTTATTACTGTGCTTTCCGAACCAACACGATGATGGGAACTTTATTTTCATTTGAAATTTTTCGTTCAGCGACAGTCAACATTTTTCAAAAAAAATAATATAAATAAAAATGAGATCCGGTAGATCGTTTTTTCACATAATTAAATATTTTTTAATCATTAATAATTTTCAGACATGTGCCCATTTGCAGTAACTATAAAGTCATATCAGATGTTGTGGTTATAATATTTCTGTGGCTCAAGACCTTCTGGAACTAATTGGACGATATTCTCATTATTCCAATTTGTTCCTTCTAGTTTCTCGTCTCTATTTTGATGCTCAAAATTTGGGTTCGACATTTAAAAAATTTGTTTGCTTTCTATGCTCGATGTTTTTAGGGCAGATAGATATACACAAAAAAGTACATGTGATTCCATAAGTTCTCCTGGATGGAGCATACTAATTCACTAATAAAATCAATTTCCAAATCTAATATATATGTGTCATTCCACTAGGAAAGGTGCGACTTTGTCGATTATAGTTTTGGAGATATTCGCGTTTTTGCGAACAAAGTTTTAAACTTAAAGTACTGATTTTGGGGTTTCGATGGAAAATCATACTTTAATCTATGCTTTATCTGGTGATATTATCCTTGTATCCCTGAAGTGATCGGAATGTGATCGGAATGATGTTAAAGTATAAAAAAGGTTAAATAATCAGTTGTTTATGGGAAAAACCTTGAGTTTTCGCTAGATGACCCAATGATCTCCATACCATGCCATGCTTTAAAGTGAAGATGCTCAAAATAATAGTCCCGGGTCACTTGGACCCAGGGTGTAGTCAAAAGGTTAATTTTCGTGTTTTCACTTCCCAAATTTGTTCAAATAAAGAAAATAAGGGCCATACAGATTTTTTGTTTTGAATAAAAAATATATGCGTAGAGGTTCCGTTAACCCAAGAAATATAAGGCCTATTTCTCATAAGAAAAAAGATACGTTTCAGTAAATTTTGGACAAAATCATCAGCATCAGGCGTATCAAGTGGTCCCTCAACATTTATCTTCAAAATTAGCAATAAATAAAAAATTTCTTTCTGAATTTCATCTCCATAATACTGTTTATAGGGTCCTAAAAAATCCCTCTAAGTGAACAATTGGGTTTTGCGAGATTCTGGCGCTAATCCTGATTTGTTTGCAGTTCGTTTGAGTGCAAATAGTTTGTTATACATATAATTCTGGGTTTTCTTAAATATTCAGTTAAATCAAAGAAATAATTATTCAAAATTACAAAAATAATTGTTAAACAAATTTTTAATATTTATAAAAATATTCTCTTAGAATATTGATAGTGAGTTGGGTTTTTTTAAACGAAATTTCTAAGTTTTTGTCAACTTTTTTCAGCTAGAGTGAGATAATGATTAATGAAATTTGAAAAATTATCTGTTAAAACAAAATATTATTGTTTATAACTATTTTCTCTTAGAGTAATGCTAGGAAGTTTAGGTTTTTTTCTTAAATTTTCAACCTTGTTTCAATTTGTCATTGGAAGTAAGGTAATAATTAATCAAAGTTAACAAAGTATTTGTTTAAACAAATTATTATTGTTGATAACTATCTTCTCTCAGCGTAATGCTAGAAAGTTGCGGTTATTTCTGACATTTTCAACTTTTCTTTGGCTTTGTAGTTATGAACAAATAATAAATAAACATGAAAGAGAATTATTATATTAAAAAACCTCTGTCTTTCGTGAATATCTTTTTTGTGAAATAAAAACCTTAAAATTATTCATTTACATCTTATTTCACAGAAGAATTTATAGTAAGTCATCATTTGATTAAGAAAACTTTCTAGCATTACTCTATAAGAATATTATTACAAATAATAAATTGTTCAGAAAAATTAGGTTTTTTAACTTTGATGAATTATTGCCTCGCTCTAAGTGAAAAATTAAAACATGGTTGACAATTTCAGGAAAAAAACTTAAAATTTTTAGCATGACTCTAAGAGAAGATAGTTATGAACAATAATAAATTATTTAAACAATTATGTTTCTGAACTTTGTATTATTATTACCTCGCTTTAAGTTAAAAGTTGACAAAAAGATGGAAATATCAGATAAAACCTCAACTTTTAAGCCCTATTCTAACAGAAGATAGCTATAAACAATTATAAATAGAAATGTTAAACAATTATAAATAAAGTGTTTGAACAATTATGAATAACTTGTTCAAACAATTATTTTTGTTGAAATTGAATTATTATTATCTCGCTCTAAGTAAAAAGTTGACGAAAAGGTGAAAATTTCAGATAAAACAGCAACTTTCTAGCATTACTCTGAGAGAAGATACTTATGAACAATGAAAGATTGTTTAAAGAATTATTTTTGTGTACTCCAACTAATTATCACCTCCATTTAAGATTTTGAGTGAATAGTTGACAAAAACGTTTAAAATTTCAGAAAGAGCTGCAACTTTTTAGCAATATTCTGAGAGCATATTGTTATAAATAATACAATTTGATTAATCATTTTGGTAAATTTTAATTAATTATTTCCTAGCTCTAACTGAAAAGTTGAAAGTAAGTTAAAAAATCTAGAAAAACGCGACTTTCTACCTCTATTCTAAGAGAAAATGTCTATAAACAATAATAAATTGTTTAACATTTTCTTTAAAGCATCTGCTTATTATTAGAAAGTTATATGGGTTGTAATAAAAATAATTTTTACAAAAAAAAAAGAATTAGCTCTAAAAGCTCGTAAACCCCAACTTTTCACTCATGGGGTGTTTTTGGGAACCTACAAAACCGGCTTATGGGGGTGAAATTCAAAGAGCAATCTTTCTATTTGTATTCTGTCTGTCGCTTGATTGTGAAGAGAAATATTGATGGATAACTTGACGATTCTGTCCAAAGTTTAATAAAACGCCTTTTTTTCTCATGGGAAATACGGGTGAAACTTCATGGGTTTTTCGAAACCTCTAAATATAAATTTTTTCCAGAACAAAAAAATATGTATTGATTTCCTTTTTTATTCAAACAAATTTGGAGATTAAGAGCATGAAAATTAAAAAAAAAATTCCAATGCGTTTTGGACCATCCTTATACATTAGGGTGGCCCTTATTTTTCACTTTTCGAATTTCTCTGCTCTCACCCCCCAGTTTTGTTCGAATGCCAAAAAAAAAAAAATCTCCAAATTTGAGCAAAATCGGTTAATATTTAGGGATAAGAATCAATCATAAATTTTGAGCTTGAATAATTTTAAGCCACCCTTATGGGTCCCCAAAGAAAACCCCATAAGTGACAAATTTGTATTTTACGTAATATTGCGGTTTATTGACGCTTTTTAAAAGTTTTTTGAAAATAAATAACCATTAATCGGTAATTTAAGAACACCCAGTCATTTCTTAACTAATATTCAATTGTTTAAACAATTTTAATTTGTTTAAATATTTGTTTTTCTGAACGTATTTTCTAGACTTTATGAGTTATTTAATCAATAATAACAATAAAATAATTTTACAATCATTTAAATAATACGTATTTATTCAAGCATATATTTTACGTAAAAAAAAGCAGGAGGAACATTTTATATCACTAAATTTTCGACAAATTTTAATATTTTCAAGTACAAATTTGTTTATTATGAATACTCGTGGATGTTTACAGAATTTAAATTTGTTTAAACATTTACGAGTATTCATAAAAAACAAATTAGTACTTACAAATTAGTACTTACAAATATTAAAATTTGTCGAAAATTTAGTGAGATAAAATGTTTCTCCTGCTTTTTTTTAGGTAAAATATATGCTTGAACAAATACGTATTATTTAAATAATTGTAAAATTATTTGAACAAATTATTTTGTTGTTATTACTGATTAAATGACTCATAAAGCCTAGAAAATACGTTCATTTCGCGAGTTAACTGAAAAAACCCAATATTTAAACAAATTAAAATTGTGTAAACAATTGAATATTAGTTAACAAATGACTGGGTATTCTTAAATTACCGATTAACGATTTTTTTTAACTTTTAAAAAGCGTCAATAAACCGCAATATTACGTAAAATTCAAATTTGTCACTTATGGGGTTTCCTTTAGGGACCCATAAGAGTGGCTTCGAATTATTCAAACTCAAAATTTATGATTGATTCTTATTCTCTAACGAATTCTGAACAATATATTGAAACACGGAATTATTTGTAACATGTTATCGCCTTCAAATATTAGATTTACAAAAAGCTGACTTTTTCCCATGTTAAATCAATGGGAAACTTCATGGTCTTTGAGACACCCCTAAATATTAACCGATTTTTTTTCAAATTTTGAGATTTTTTTTTGGGCATTCGAACAAAACTGGGGGGTGAGAGCAGAGAAATTCTAAAAAAAAATCCACCAAGTATAAATAAGAACCACCCTATTATACATACAATATTAAAACCTAATACTGCAGTTCTGTAACCACTCCTTTGCGCTTATATAGCAGTTACATTACTTTTGCATAGGAGTAACACAACAAAACTGAAAGTACAACAATACCTTGAGGAGTGCTAATTTGTCTCCGAACAGGGGAAATAACTTTGGCAGTGTTCCAAGAAGCCTCATTATCCTGATACTCCTGATCACCCGGTACAACCTCATATCGTGCCGCGTTGTTTCGCGTCGTCCGCAACTGCAGTTGTGCATTGTCTTGGTTGGTCGGTGGTGCAGAACGTTGCACCTGCTGCTGCGGAATGAACCCATACCTTGAAGACCCGGTTCTCTGCAATTGCATTCGCTCATCGTCCTGGATATACTCGTATCTTGAGGACTGGCTGTGGCTGTATGTCAGCCTCTGTTGTTCTTGGACCGGTAGACTGCCGTATCTTCTATGACTAGGTGGTCTCGACTCCTCAAGATAACAATACCGATCCGGGGTGGCGGTACCACGTGGTTGGACCTCAGCGACGGTTTCGGGTTGGCTTTGAAAAGCCAGGTTGGTCTGGCCATACTGATGCTGCAGCTGCTGAGGCGATGGGGGTGGGGGTAGATCATCACTCTGGAATTGTGGAGGTGGCGGAAGGTCGTTCCGGTCATCAGGGATGAACTCGGATTGTCTGCAGAACGACGGGTTCGTGTAACAATGCACGGGGGTTGGTTCCGTTTGCCGGTTCATGATTGTTGATTTCCAAATCAGGTATTCCGATAAATCTGGTCGCGAGGAATTAATTTATGAATTTCCAATCACCTCAACCGGTTCACACGAATGACACCGCATAGCCGATCGTTGAACCGCACTCGATCGAAGAATGCACTTATGTTTGAGGTAATGCACTCGCAGTCACTCGTCACCCACTTGACCGCACAAGCATCACTGACGTCGGTTTATCAGCACGATGAAGACACTGCTCACGAACGTGGGTGCCTGCCAGGACTCCAGGGCCAGGGTCACGGACTGTGGCAAAGGCACGATCGGTCTTTGAATTCCCGAGGGGTGCTTTGTACACATTTTTGAAGAATGCACCTCAGGAATGTGGGATGGAATTTCTGGCAGTGGTGGATTTTATTGTTGCTGGATTGTTGACTTTATCCGTAGGAAACGTGGGATCGAGAAGCGCTGTTGGATGTGCGAATATGATGGTAAGCGCGCTTTACTGAAAGTAAGGTTCGTTAAAACATTACCGTTACTTCCTTGACCCGAACTCGACGGTTGCCACGGACAAACTGCCTCATTCCCTTGCAGCAGATGCGCAAAGGGCGTTTCTCTGGTTTTTAGTGCGACTGTGCGTCCAGGATGCAGAGGGGTTGTCACGGGGTTCACGTAATACGGGCCCGACGTCCTTGCACGGGGTGGGGACTCAACAGCCTATAGTCGACTCGAGCTGTTCCTCGACTACGCAGGAGGGGTGCATTTAAAGCGCCCTGTAAAAGGAAAATACGTTGGAACTCAAACGGCTGCTGTTTGATCTAGAAAATGGAATTAATGTCATTTAAATAGTTTTCGTGGTGCATATTTTTGTAATAAGAGACTTTTCAGAGTTTCTTTCTTGTAATATAAATATTTGGCGAATTATCATTAACCCTTCACTGTTGAATGACTTTGTGGATAGTAGTTATTTCGAAAATTCTGAAAAAACTTTGTTTTTATGGATATTTTTTGAAATACTGTGAAATATTTTAAATTCCTTAAAATTTGTGTATAATCTCTTGAAACTTCCTTGAAATATTTTAAAATACGCTAAAATCTTTAAAATCATTTCAAATTTCTACAAATCTATTAAAATTCCTTGGAATCTTGTGAACAATTCTAAAATCTTTTTAAAAATTTGAAAAGTTTTAAATTATTTTATATCTTTGGAAATACATTGAATTATTGGAAATCATTAAAATGCTTTGAAATCTCCAAAATCTTATGAATAAATTCCTTAATAATTCATTAATATATTACGAAATCCCATGAAATTTTGCGAAGTAATTTGAAATTTGATGATATTTTTTTTAATTACTCAAAAATTTATTATTCTCTTGAATTTGAAACTTCTCTGATGTTTTAAAATGCCCTAAAATCCTTTAAAATTTCTTTAAATCTGTTAAAATGACTGGGAATCTTTTAAAATGTCCTAAAATCTTAGAAAAAAATTTAGTACTTTCAAATTTTTTAAAATCTTTGGAAATACGTTGAATAATTGGAAATCTTTTCAAATCTTTGAAATGCTTTGAAATCACTCAGAACATAAAGACGTCGATATCGATTGCGAGTCCTTTTAAATTGAACTGGTCACACATAATAAACGCACATAAAATTTAATATAA
This sequence comes from Andricus curvator, assembly GCA_932195095.1. Taxonomy (NCBI): domain Eukaryota; kingdom Metazoa; phylum Arthropoda; class Insecta; order Hymenoptera; family Cynipidae; genus Andricus; species Andricus curvator. The sequence continues at coordinate 461,985 of CAKNYM010052449.1, forward strand.
AACGAGCTTTTACAATCTTCTCAAGTCTTTCATCAAATTAGTTAAGTTTATATTTTTAACAAAAATTCAGAAGATCGAAACCCTTTGCTTTTGAATGACTTTGCGAGTAGTAGTAATTTTAAAAATTCTAAAAAAACTTTGTTTTTATGGATATTTTTTGAAATACTGTAAAGTCCTTTAAATTCCTTGAAATTTTTGTATAATCTCTTGAAACTTCCTTGAAATATTTTAAAATACGCTAAAATCTTTGAAATCATTTCAAATTTCTACAAATATATTAAAATTCCTTGAAATCTTCTGAAAAATCCTAAAATCTTTTTAAAAATTTGAAAAGTTCAAAATTTTTTTTACATCTTTGGAAATTCATTGAATTATTGTAAATCTTTGAAATGCTTTGAAATCTCCAAAATCTTATGAATAAATTCCTTAATAATTTATTAATATATTATGAAATCCATGAAATTTTGCGAATTTGCATGAAATTTGATGATATTTTTCGAAATTACTCAAAAATTTATTATTCTCTTGAACTTGAAGCTTCCCTGAAATGTTTTAAAATGCCCTAAAAGCTTTAAAATCCTTTTCAAGTTCTTTAAATCTGTTGAAATGACTTGAAATCTTTTAAAATATCCTAAAATCTTAAAGAAATTTTAAGAACTTTCAAATTTGTTTGAATCTTTGGAAATGCGTTGAATTATTGAAAATCTTTTCAAATCTTTGGAATGATTTGAAATCACTTAAAACATAAAGACGTCGATATCGATTGCGAATCCTTTCATCAAATTAATTGAGTTTATATTTTTAACAACAATTCAGAAGATCCGAATCCTTTACTGTTGAATGACTTTGTGGGTAGTAGTAATTTCAAAAATTCTAAAAAGCTTCGTTTTTTACAAATATTTTTTGAAATACTGTAAAATCTTTTAAATTCCTTCAAATCTTTGGAAATACTTAAAAAAAAATCATAAATAAATATCAACGAGAATAATTTTCAAATCAAATCCCGTATAGTTAGATGAAATCCTATTAATAATCATATTCCTTGAAATTCCTTGAAATATTTTAAAATACGCTAAAATCTTTTAAATCATTTCAAATTGCTACAAATTTATTAAAATTGCTTGGAATCTTTTGAACAATCCTAAAATATTTTTGAAATTTTCAAAAGTTTAAAATTTTTTTAAATCTTTTGAAATACATTAAATTATTGAAAATCTTTTTAAATCTTTGAAATGCTTAGAAATCTCTCAAATGTTATGAATAAATTCCTTGAAACTTCATTAATATATTATGAAATCCCATAAAATTTTGCGAAGTAACATGAAATTTGATGATATTTCCTGAAATTTCTCAAAAAATTGTTATTCTCTTGAACTTAAAGCTTCCCTGAAATGTTTTAAAATGCCCTAAAATTTTTTAAATCCGTTAAAATTTCTTTCAATCTGTTGAAATGACTTGGAATCTTTTAAAATATCCTAAACTCGTTTAAGAAATTCAAGAACTTTCAAATTTTTTTAAATCTTTGGAAATACATTAAATTATTGAAAATCTTTTCAAATCTTTGAAATGCTTTGAAATCACTCAAAACGTAAAGACGTCGATATCGATTGCGAGTTCTTTTAAACTGAACTGGTCACACATAAAATTTAATATAAAACAAGCTTTTACAATCTTCTCAAGTCTTTCATCAAATTAGTTAAGTTTATATTTTTAACAAAAATTTAGAAGATCGAAACCCTTTACTGTTGAATGACTTTGTGGATAGTACTAATTTCGAAAATTCTGAAAAAACTTTGTTTTTATGGATATTTTTTGAAATACTGTAAAATCTTTTAAATTCCTTCAAATATTTGGAAATACTTTCAAATAAAAAAATCATAAATAAATATGAAAGTGAATCATTTTCAAATCAAATCCCGTGAGGTTAGATGAAATCCTATTAATAATCATATTCCTTGAAATTCTTTGAAATTTTTGTATAATCTCTTGAAAATTCCTTGAAATATTTTAAAATACGCTGAAATCTTTAAAATTATTTCCAATTTCTACAAATCTATTAAAATTCCTTGGAATCTTTTGAAAAATCCTAAAATCTTTTAAAAAATATGAAAAGTTTCAATTTTTTTAAAAATCTTTGGAAATACATTGAATTATTGAAAATCTTTGAAAGGCTTTGAATTCTCCAAAATCTTATGAATAAATTCCTTAATAATTCATTAATATATTATGAAATCCCATGAAATTTTGCGAAGTAACATAAAATTTGATATTTCTTGAATAGAGCAGGGTCCATCCTAACAAATAAAAACATATCAAAAAAAGCTAAAATGGCCATACACAATTCTATATTCGTACCGACTGTACTATACGGTAGCGAGACATGGACCTGTCAAGAAAAGGACAGGAGTAAAATTAACGCGATCGGCATGAAACCTCTGCGCATAATATGCGGGAAAACACTGATGGACAAAGTCCGAAACGAGACAATCCTCAAAGAATGTGGTGCAAAAGAGACAATAATTGACACATGGGAAAGAAATCAGTTAAGATGGTTCGGACATCTTGAAAGAATGAAAGATGAACGACTGACCAAACAAGTGTATAAAGGTAAAGTAAATGGCATAATGCCCAGAGGTAGACCGCCAAAAGAATGGTTAGAATCTGTAAATGAGACATTAATCCGTAGAGACATAAGAAGCCATAGGAACACAAGAGCTTGCATGAAAAAATGCATGGACGTGAAGGAAGCTAGAGTAGTATGCCAGGACAGAAAAGTGTGGCGACAAATAGTTTGTAAACAGAGTGACAGTAGAATGAATGACGCCTGAAACAAAGATCTTGGATACTAATGGGCCCAAGTGGAGAACCATACATAACAATTTTGTGAGGCTCTTCACTTGGGGTGATCGCTAGAGAGATTGATCAGCAACCTGGGTCGGAGCAGTGTTGCGGAGTAAACGTGTCATTTAAATAAATAACACGAGAATTCCAGATCAATCTAAAATATATATACCTAACACTTATATACCTATCCACCTCATACCTATTTTCCTACCTACCTTATACCTATATACCCATATACACACTACTATTCTCCAACCGAGCAAGTCACGCCTACCCCGAAAGGGAAATGGCTTAATGGTATAATAATAATATAATAATAACTCAAAAAATTATTCTCTCGAACTTGAAGCTTCTCTGATGTTTTAAAATGCCCCAAAATCTTTAAAATCTGTTAAAATTTCTTTAAATCTGTTAAAATGACTGGGAATCTTTTTCCAACTCAGAATTTATTAATTAAAAAACTTCTTTATGTATTTATTATTATTATTTATCATCTTTATCATTCTTTTTATTTTTAATTTTTCTGTTTAATATTGCTAATTTGAAATATTATTGTATTTAGGGTTTAAAAACCTTTTGAAAAAGGTACGCAATTGTACCGAAACGTACGTAAAGGATGGAGAAAGGATTTTTTTAATTAATAAATTCTGAGTTGGAAAAATGTTTTTGGCTCAATTTTTATTTAATTTTATGTGGACCGTAAGGCATAAAAAAAAAATTCTTTTTTCAAATCTTTGGAAATACATTGAATTATTGAAAATCTTTTCAAATCTTTGAAATGTCTTGAAATCTCTTAAATCTTATGAATAAGTTCCTTTAAACTTTATTAATATATTTTAAAATCCCTCAAAAGTTTGCGAAGTAACATAAAATTTGATGATATTTCTTGAAATTTCTCAAAAATCTTTTATTTTCTTGAAGCTTTCCTGAAATGTTTTAAAATACCCCAGCTAAATCTTTAAACCCCTTCAAAATTTCTTTAAATCTGTTGAAATGGCTTGGAATCTTTTTAAATATCCTAAAATCTTTGAAAAATTTTAAGAACTTTCAAATTTTTTTAAGTTTTTGGAAATACCTTGAGATATTGAAAATCTTTTCAAATCTTTGCAATGCTTTGTAAATTCTTTAACCGTGAAGTTACATGAAATTTGACGATATTCCTTAAAATTCCCTGAAATTTTTGTAATCTCCTAAAACTTCCATAAAATCATTTAAAATACCCTAAAATACTTAAACTACTTTAAACTTTCTTTAAATCCGTTTAAAATACTTGGAATCTTCACAAATATACGATAATTTTTAAAATTCTTTAAAATCGTTCAAATTTTTTAAAATCATTGGAAATACCTTAAAATTTTGCAAATCTTTTCAAATCTTCGAAATGCTTTAAAGTCCCTCAATTCTTGGGAGCAAATTCCTTGAACCGGCCTTTATTAAAGTATTATAAGATCCCTTAAAATGTTGTGAAGTTACATGAAATCTGATAATATTCCTTGAAATTTCTCGAATTTTTTTAATCTGTTTAAACTTCCCTGAAATGTTTTAAAATACCCTATAAAATATTTGAAATCCTTTAAAATTTCTTTAAATCTGTGGAAATGACTTGGAATCTTTTAAAATATCCTAAAATCTTAAAAAGTCTTTTTAAAAGCTTTCAAATTTTTAAAAATTTTTGGAAACCTTGAAATATGTCAAATCTTTTAAATGCTTTAAAATCGTTTGATTCTTGGGAATAAATTCCTTAAAAATTCATTATTATATTATAAAATCCCTTGAAATTTTGTGAAGTAACATGAAATTTGATATTTTTTGAAGTGTCTCGAAATTTGTTTATTCTCTTGAAGCTTCCCAGAAATGTTTTAAAATGCCCTAAAATCTTTAAAATCTGTTAAAATTACAAATATTACAAACCCCTTGGAATCTTTTAATATGTTCTATAACCTTATATATAGATAGGTCGTATGAAATCCTTCCAAATATTCCAAAATTTAAAAATATCCTTTATAACCGCATTAATTTTTTTTTAATCTCTAAAAATCTTTTTAGCCCTTGGAACTTACTTGATATTTTAAAAAAATTTTGCAAAGCCTTTGCAGTTTTTGAAGCCTCTCTTGAAAATTCATTTGAATCTTTTAAAATACTCTAAAATCTTTCAAATTCTTTGAAATCTTTTAAAATTCTTGAAACCATTTGAAATTCCTTGAAATAGTTGAAAATCTCTTCATATCTTTTAAATTTTTGTGAAATCCCTCAATTCTTGTGAATGAATGATTCGAAATTTCATTAAAATATTAAAACATCCCATAAAATTACATAAAAGCTGATGATACCCTTTGAAATCGCTTGAAATATTTGACGTTCTATGAAACCCTTTGAGATGCTAGAAAAGTAATCAAAATACCTTATTAAAAGTCTTTATAAAACTTTAAAATTACTGAACTCCTTTGAAATCTCATAAAATACCGTGCAATTTGTTGAAATTCCTCAAAAATCATTTGAAATATTCGTAAATCTGCGAAATCTTCTGAAATCCATTAGAATATTTTGAAATATTTCAACCCGAATAAACTTAAAAAATGTTGAATCATTTGGCGGGTAGTGGTCATTTTAAAAATTGGGAAGAAACTTTGTTTTTATGAATACTTTTTTTGGTTGATTTGTTGAAAATATTACTTTTCAGTATAGATTTACCCCTCTCCCCATATAACAGATCGTAAAATTGTGACGACCCACCCTTCACCACCCGTCCAAAAAAGCTGTTTCGTAATATAATGGATGGCCCCTAAGAAGTAACTCCTTGCACTTCCGGATTTAAATTTAAAGACAGCTAAAAATAACCCAGTAGTTTCCTGAAGGATGCTAACCGAAAAATATACAATTTTTCGCCGAAATTTTAGTTTTTGAAATTTTTTCAAAGTTTTGTAATAGACAAATGTTTAATTTATAAGGAACATAGTGCAAACATAAAATATGTATTTTTCAATAATAATTATTGTAGATCAAAGTCTTATGCAGTTTTTCTCCAATCTTTACTAATTGTGAGATTTTAATGAATTAGAGTGCATTTTGCTTGAAAATTTAATCTCTATGTTTGTTTGAATAAAAAAATTTTTGATTGACCCTATATTAAAGATTTAATTTGTTTGATTCAAGTAAAATTTGTTTGAGTTAAACAATGGTGTGTTTGAATCAAATAAATTTGATTTAAATCAAAACAATATTTGTTTGAACCAATAAAATATTTGTTTGACCCTATACGACACTCTTCAAAGAAAGAATTTGTTTGATTCAAACATTTTTCTAAGTGTAAAGCTCATTAATTTGCAACCAATGTTGTAAATAAACAAAATTTGTCAAATTATATTAATACGTGTGAATAACAAAAAATTGCTTAAAAAACTACTCTAACTACATATTGTTTATTTATAGCATTTTGTGAATTTCGTAATCTGAATAATACAATAGGTTATATTTTTTTTCTTTTTCAAATCTATAAATCGCTTTTTTATTTAAAGGATTTTAATTTGAATAACAAATTATTATATCTTAAACCACCAAAAATAAAAAATCCGTACATGTATGTATACCATTAAGCCATTTCCCTTTCGGGGTAGGCGTGACACTACCCGATTCGGGTAGTGTTTCTAGGTTGATAACTTGTAGTAAATAACTACAAGTGTGGGCTCACCACACCCACGATGTGCCAACAGCACTCAGTTTTCTCGAATGGTCACCCATCCTAGTGCTAACCGCGCCCGACGCTGCTTAACTTCAGTGATCTGACGAGAACTGGTTTTTTCAGCGTGGTATGGCTGTTGTTCATAAACATGAGTTTATGAAATGAAAGTTTGCCAAGTAATTTGAAAAAATATATTCATAATAAAATATATTAAGAAACTTGTTTCACAAAGTACCCTATAGAAATTTTTTAAATAAAATTTATAAATCCATTTTTGTTTTATAGTATCAATTTCCTATACCCAGCAATTTAAAAAAATCATATTTGGCTTATACACTATACATTCAATCTCGCCAAGTTTTAAAATGTCACAACTACTTTTAGAACATTTCTATAGGTTGCTTTTTATAAAATTTCCTAATATATTTTATTATAAATATATTTTTTTCCAATTACTTGGCTAACTTTGTTATCACAAATTCATTACTTGGAAAATTTTTTGCATCACAGATGTTTTTGATGGGATTTCATTTTTCTTTTCGTATTTACAAAAGAAAGATATGATGCTTAATTAATTTATTTTAAATTACTCATTCACTAAATTAAAAGAAATTACTTATTTGAATAATTTTCGTTAAAAGTTCATAAAATAAATCAAATCGATTTATTCTTTAATTCATTTTAATAGTGCCATTAATCAATTTCAACTTAGGTTGGATTCTGCCATTTTTATTTAAAATGGAAAAAGGCCAAGTTAACGAAGGAATGCTCGAAATCTTGAACAGTTTTTGAAATTTTACCATATATTTCATCTCTGACTTCTTTTTGAAATTTAAGTTTAATCGGTTTGATAGACTATGATGCATAGATGAGCACAAATGAAAAAATCCATTTTTAAAAAAAAAATATGATTAAATAAAGTTTCAAATTAAGAAGGATAGCTTTTCTTTCTAAAAAACATATCGAGAACTTGGTACCATAGATTTATAGATAAAATATTAGGCAAAAATTTTGAATAAAAGATGCATTATTGTTGAATGATTAAAAAAAAAATAAAATTTTCACGTGTGATAACCCCTGCAGCCTAATGTATCCAAATAATGAACAGAAATTTTTTAAGAAAAGTCCATAGGAACATAGTCTCGATACTAATTTCAAGAATTTTTTATATCTTGCATAGTTTTCAAAATTTTACTGTTTATGTCATCTCTGAATTTTCATTTTTCCATTTACCGAAAATAACTTCAAAATTAAGAAAATCATTTTTTAGTTAAAGAAACATTTTCATTGGACCAAAAAAACATTTCTTTGAATCAAAGAAATTTCTCCGAATCAAAAGAAATTTCCTTGAATGAAACATTTTTTTTAATTGAGCGCCAATGAATATTTTTCATTCAGTCAACAAAATTTTCTCTGTTGAAATACACTTTTTTATGAGTGTTGATAGATTAGAATGTAGAAATAAGTACAGGTTTAAAATGGATTGTTTTTAAGTTCTGTTTTGTTTTAATCTACAGTTTGTGAGGCATTAACATAAAATCACGATTAAACTTATTTTTTAACGGTTTGTCAGTCAGCTGCCAGGTTTTATTGAAATCGGTTGAGAATTGCCTTGAAATTCTAAAAAAGGTCCGAAATACATGATTATTCCAGATAAGCATTCTTTGCCGCTTTTTTCTACTTGGCGGCAATTCGCTACTGCAAATCTTGATTTGACAAAAGAAAAAATATTTTTTATTTAATCGGATTTATAGCTTGCATTAAATAATGAGAAACTTTTGAAATTGTCTACATTTAGTATACCAATATTGGATGATTATAAGTGATAATTATATTATTATTATACCATTAAGCCATTTCCCTTGGATAAGTGTCTAAGAACTGCCCTCTTCGACGAAGAAGGTGTAGATCTCGAAACAGTCAAGGTACGTGGGTTAGCTTTCGCAGATGACAAGATTGTTATGGCAGAATCAATCGAGGACTTGCAAAGAATGTTGAATAAACTTAATAAAAGCATGAAAAACATGGAGCTCAACATTAATGTAAATAAAACAAAAATCATGGTGTTTGAGGGGAAAAGTGAGAAAACAATATGCAACATTGTCCTAAATGAATATAATCGTAAAAAACGTGTTTGATAAACAATTGGTTACTTCAAAGTTATATTTCGACCTTTCATTTTATTAGAGTACATTTTTTATTATTTGTCATAAACTAGTTAAATTATAATGCAATGACTTTGTACAACATTTTTAAACATTGAAAATGGCTAGTGCTGAAAAGTTGCTAAGTTTCATTTAAAATAAAAAATTCTAATTACTGTTTTAAAATCAAAAAATGGTCCTTTACTTATTATATATATATATATATATATATATATATATTTTTTTTTTAAACGTTTAAAATGGATAGTGCTGAAAAGTTGCTAAGTTTGATTTAAAATTAAAAACTCTAATTACTGTTTTAAAATCAAAAAATTGTCCTATACCGTGTAAGAAATGGGGTCAACAATTCTGAATTTGGGAAATTCGGGTACTAAAAGCTAATAAAAAATTTAATTCTTTTCAAATAAGGAGAAATTACATTTTTTAAGATACAGTTCATTTGTGTTGAAATTAAATTTTTTTTTAGTATTATGTATGTTGTATGACATGTCTTTAGTTCGCACTGGAGATGCATTAAGCTGTAGTTTCCTTAGACCTCTTCTTAGATTTTACAGCTCAGAAGAAAAAAAATCTTAAACAAAATTTTAATGAATATTAACTGAATTTTACCAATATCATTTTTTCATAATTTCAAAAAATTCTAACTCAAACAAAAGTTATGATTATATAAATTTTTTATTACAATTTAATACCAGAAACAGAAGACAAAAAATTAAAATGATTTTTGTACCCACAGGGGAATTGTATAAAAATTCGAAATTTTCAACTTCATTGTCATTTTCGAGTTTAAAAAATGTTGCATTTTCGGCCCACCCTACTTTGTAATGCCATAATGATAACATCACAAAAAAATGCATAGTTCGAGCATTTGTCAATAACAATCATTTTTTTGATTTCAGTATTTTCAATTGGCTGCATCATGTTTATTTCCGCATTATTTAAGCTATATTTAAAAAAGAACTTTTTTTCCTTATATTTATGAAGCAATTTTTCGTGTGTGTTTTCTTGCAATTTCAGAAAATAATACATTTGCCATAATTTATAATTAACACCAAAGGCGTGCAGAAGAAGTTTCTCACGTCAGTCTCGCATTGCAAGAAAAACCAATTGCGAATCGTGCCAAAGTCGTAGGAAATAGTTATTGGAGAAAGGAAATTTGCAAGCAAGGCCATAAACATACAGGTGGCACGTACACCGCATTAACCTCTCGAACCTCCATCGATACTCATGCATTTTTTATCCTGGACTCCAGGAGTCATGGAACTTGGGCTGAAGGGACTATAGGAAATTTTCTGACAGCTGCCGCGACCGTTGGGTCGCGTGCCCGAATCGGGACAGCTGCTCCTATAGTCTATACTCATGTACGTTGAACACAAACACCCGTACCGTACATCTAATTCTTCATCGATATCGATTCCGAGTCCTTTTAAAACTGAACTGGTCCAACGGCCGAAAAGCCATCAAGGCAAATAAGTGGTAACTCCTTGCACTTCCGGATTTAAATTTAAAGGCTACTAAAAATAACCCAGTCGTATCCTCAAGGATCCTGCCAGACCATTTACATTTTTTCGCTGGAATTTCAGTTTTTGAATTGAAAGTTTTTTCAAAGATTTGTAATATCGCCTAAAACAATCAAGATAGGGCAAGGGAACAAAATGCGGATCAGGTTTCAGAAACTACTTGTTTAAAAATACAATTCTAATCCCAAATGAATTTCTCTTATAGAAAATATTAGGGTGATCCTTTAGTTTCAAAAACACGAAGTGCCGATTTTCAAAATTATTTTTTAAAAGTATGAGAACCAGGCGCGGATCCAGAGAAGGGCTTTGGGGTGGGGGGCATCCAATAATTCCCCTTCCCCCTCCACTCTCAAGGGGGCGGTTAGTAATAATTTTAAAGTTATTTCTTCGCTTTGAATTTTTATTATAAACTATGTAATTATATTAATCATGAATCTTATTGACATAATTAACAAATTTTCAACTGGAACTATGTTTTTATATTTACAAGCAGCGTCTTGTATGCCATGGTATAATCATTAATCAACAAGTATAAAATATTCATAAGATTTTCGAAGTCGAGCATAAACTAGAAAAAGATTACTTTTAAACAGCAAAATTTGGGCGTCTATTTCCACTCTTTGCGATATTCATATTCCCGGTTCAAATCTGGGCTGAGGCAGATTTTTTCTTGCTCCTAAACAATTATTTTATTAATTGTAAATGCACGATATTACTTTCAATGCTCTAAATTGAAGAATAAATCAACAAATTTATTCAAAATTATATCATTTTAGACAATTTTAAGTTAGAAACATTAAAACTTGAAAGTTCACAATTTTTTATAATTGAACACTTTTTAAATTAGAAGTTGAATTATTTTAATTTTAAGTAGTTGCAAATGAATAATTGTTCAATTGTTATTTATACATCAAAATTTGTTTTGAAATCTTTTGAAACATTCTCTTAAAACTATATTTTTTTACTAAAAAATCACTATAAGTTTCCCCAGGAACATCTTATTTTACATTTTTTGGAATCTTTACAAATTTTAAATTATTTTTGAAAATTTTTCAAAACTTCTGAATATCTTTAAATTATTCGATTTTTTCCTAAAACTTTTAATAAATCCTACGAAATTAAAAAAATTAACTTAAAATCTTTCAGAATATTATTTTTAAAGTTTTGGAAGCCTTTTGAAATCTTTTGAAATATTTTCTTGAAATTAATATTTCAAAAAATAAAATCATTTTCAATTTTTCAAGGAATTTTAATCAATTTTTTCATTATTTTGAATCCTATTAAAATGCTTGAAAAGCTTTTATGTTTTTCGTTTGAAATCTTCAAAAATCTACATTTTGTTTCACATTTTTTAACATCTTTTTAAGTTTCAAATTATTTTTGAATTTGTTCAAAACTTCTAAATATCTTTTAAACTTATATCAATTTTTTCCAAATTTATAACTGTTTAATTTTTATTTATTCATCAAAATTTTCTTTTATTTTGAAATATTCTTAAATATTCTATAAAAATTAATTCTTAAAAAAAAAAAATCATTTAAAATTTTCCCATGTTTGTATTATTTTAGAACCTTTCAAAATACTTAAAAGCTCCAAAATTTTATTTAAAAACTTCTACATATCTCCTCAACGTACTCAAATTTTCTCTAAAGGAATACATTTTTATCTGTATTTACATATAAAAATTCAATATTTTCACTTAAAAATAAAATTTTTTTGAATTAGAACAATTAAAATTAATATTGTAATGTTCAAAGTTTAAGTTTATCTCTCTGAAATTTTAACGATTCAAGGCTTTCTGTTTCAAACAATTCAGTTTCAAATTGTTTAGTTGTGAGTATTTAATTTTTAATTGTTTATTTCTAATGAACAGTCAAACATTGCTGACTATTAAAAAATTGTTCTTTTTCTTGGTTAAAAATTTTCAAATTGAATTCGTTTAAAATGGTATATTTTAGACTGAAACAACAGATAGTTTATAAAGTTTGAATCGGAAGTTTACATTTGATTAGTAACTTGATTAGAAAACCTAAAATGGAAAATTTTGATGGTAAAAGATTTTAGAATTACACATTGTAAACTGAATGATTTCATAATTGAAAAAGTTAACAATTCAACTTAGCATTAAAAAAAAAGTTGATATCAAACTTATTTTAAATTGCATTATATATCTTGTGATATGAAACTTGTGATATTTCAAGTGATTGGATAGATTTTTCTTCTAAAAACTTGTAAAAATCCCGGTCAAAAAATAAATAACTGTCATTTCCCGGTCTCAAAAAATTCCCGGCCATTTCCCGGTTTCCTGATCCAGCGGCCACCCTGAATTATGATATTTCAGAATATAATTATGGTTCTTGAATGATAATACGAATTTCGTGCTTGGTGGCTTAACAATTTTTCTTCAAAGAAACAATTAAAGTAATATATAGTTCAATAATTCTAACATCAATGTCTTTTTTAAATTTCTATTCAATATTGTAAACACACTTTAATGTTTTTAAAAATATTGATAAATTCCAAAATAGTAAGCTTTCTCCAAAGTTTTTTGCTTCTTTTTAAAAGTATTTTTAGACTTTTACGTTATTAGTTTTTTTTAATTAAACTAATTTTTCCATTTTCAAAATGCACTATCTTCTGATTTTTAAGCCTTATTTGATTTTTATTTATGCAATTACTAGTTGATTTTCGCATTTTTTCATTCCTTGTTGTCAGCTTGAGCTTTTGGTAATATAAAGGCAAACATTTTCTTTTTATAATAAAGCCCAGAATGGAGAAACTCGGAAAAATTTATCTTTTGTTCTTTTTCAGAAATAAAAACATTGAACTCCATATTATTCTTGAATTTTTTTCGAAAAACATCAGATCAACGTTTATTTAAGTACGCACGTATTTACTGAATTATGAGATAATTGGATGTATATTCGACATAAAGCATACCTTCGCATTAAAGTAGCCAGAATGCAGAAATAAAAAATATATAACATTATGGATGTTTTCTGTGATCCTTACATTTCATTCGCAATATTTTAGGTTTTCAAAACTTAGCTATTGTGACCAAAACAATCGTAAAAGTCTACTCGCAAAACGTAAACACATTACTCGCAAATCTGGCATTCAGCTGAGGGCGCAGTCCCATGGAGGACATGGTATGGTAGATGAGTAGAATAGTGGAATAGTTTTGAGTTTTGACCAATCAGGTTATTGCAAATACTCAGACAACCACATCATTGGTCAAAACAATTCCACTAATCTACTACCATGGGACAGAGAGATCAGTCCCATGGTATTCATGAGAGAATTCGAAACCTTGATTGGCTGCGAGAATTACATAGTGATGGGAATCTACATTGGCAAGAGTTGTAACAACATTGGTTGTAACATTGATAGATGTATATAGTGAACTTCAATTATCTGATTTGAAAAATTCGAGTCAGGGCTTTGGGGGGGGGGGGGGGCAAACCCGCGTGGCCCCCCTCTGGATCCGCGCCTGATGAGAACATTTTTTGTAAAGGTATGATTTTGATCCGCATTTGGACCCCGGGTCCAAATGCGGATCAGTGTCAAAAAGGATTGGAACTAACATTTTGATTAGAAATCAGATGCTAGAAGATAATTTTGAGTAATGAAAATTAAGAAAAAATTTTTTCCAAATAATATCGCTGTTCACCCGCATTAGGGCCCGAACTCTAAAGCGGTGTTCAACGCTAAAAATGCAGTAGAATAGAAAGTCTTTCTTCTCTAATTGCTTCAAGAGCATTTTGTAAGGACATGGTGCAGCTGATCGATAATCCTAAAACCGTCACAAGAATTAGAAAATAATTAAAAAATCAGTTCTCAAAAAAGTGCGACCATAATAAAACGGATTCAAATTCATTAAAAGTTGATTCGTTTTGAAACTTTAATCACATTTACTTTGTAAAATAAATATGGACGAATGCAACAGATTATTACTTATGTTTCCTTTACTGAAAAATTAAAATTATGAAACCATGAAAACATTTGACTTTTGTAAATTTTTATCACAAGTTTAATAACTATTACATAATTTTTTAAATAAATTTAATAACATTTGTGACTTATGAGACTTTTATAAAAATATATTGACAATCCAACAGAAAAAAAGAGTATATATTAATTTCTAAGTTTCGAAATTTCAAGCAGAATTTAAGGTTAGGTATGAAATCACTACTTTTCATGTTGGCCGCATTCTGGAAATAGTACCAGATCGTCAGAACCTCATTAATTTACTGAAACTTCACGATTTTATTAATCTTCTCTTAAAGTCTTATGATTGCCAAATATCTATTGGAATATTAAAGAATTTTGTCACTCACCGTAATTTCACCCAACTCAACTACATTGAGAAATGTCAAAGTTGCATAACTTAGAAATTTTTTTTTTGTAGAAGCAGTGTAGCCACCTACAACAATTTAGTTTCAGGTTGTCAATTATTAGTTGGGCTAAACATTTGACAAAACTTTTTGAATCATTATCTGAATTTACGGTAAAAAACAAGATTGATCCGCATTTGGACCCTGATCCGCACTTGGTTCCCTTGCCCTAGTTCGCGACATCAAAGTTTGACATGTAATTGAAGGGAAGCACAGCAAACTGAATCAAAAACGTATATATAATTTGTGGGTGATTCTGAAACCAATCTATTGAGATTATTAAATTTTCCAAATAGGAAAGGAATCAATCCAAATTATTTAAATACATTTGTAAAACTTGCTAAAAACCAATACATTCTTTATACAAAAGATAAAATAAAAAGAAAGATTTCTTACAAGAAAATTGAGGTAAAAATATGTAAACCCAATTTTAAAGAAATCTTAAATTATTCATAAGCAAACCCTGCAGATTGGGAAGAATCATGAGCAGGGTATCTCTATTTAAAAACATTTTTAATTAAGGTTGAAAAGAATTCCATTTTATCATGAATAATTTTTGCAAAAATAAGCAGCAAAAAGATTCATAATTAAAAAAATAAAATTCCTAAACAACCTCACTTTTCGGCTCATTAGAGACAAGAATAACATAATGAAAAAAGAGGGAGAAAAAGGGAAAAAGTCAACCAAAAACCAATCTCTCACTTTTTCCTTTCTCCCTCCTTTTTATACTACGAGGGGACCAACATGTTTCGAGGCCAATTTAGACCTCCTCATCAGGTATTATTTATAGGGAATAACTAAAGGTATGAAAAATAATAATAATATACCTATATTAATTTTTTCATACCTTCAGTTATTCCCTATAAATAATTCCTGATGAGGAGGTCTGAATTGGCCTCGAAACATGTTGGTCCCCACGTAATATAAAAAGGACGGAGAACGGAAAAACTGAGAGGTTGGTTTTTGGTTGACTTTTTCCCTTTTTCTCCCTCTTTTTTCATTAGGTTATTCTGGTCTCTAATGAGCCGAAAAGTGAGGTTGTTTAGGAATTTTATTTTTATAATTATGAATCTTTTTCCTGCTTATTTTTGCAAAAATTATTAATGATAAAATGGAATTCTTTTCCATCTTAATTAAAAAAAATTATATATAATAATCAGTGGTGTAGTCCTAAAAGAAAAAGTGGCCTGGCGGTACATTCCATAAACTCCATTACCAGTGTGGGGGGGGGGGGGGCTAAAAACTAAAGTTAGTAACAAGGGGAAGGGTTATAAGTCGAAATAATGCTACAAACATAGATTTCATTTAGAACTTGAACCCAATAAGAAAATCCAACTATATTTTTGGGCAAAAGTTCATTTTTTTATTAAGAAGGCCACTATTTTATATTTTTGGTTCGGAATTCATCTCGCTTGGTTCAAAATTCTATTAGTTGCTTGAAAAATTAATTATTTTGTTGAAAATGCAACTACATTGTTGAAAAGTCATCTTTTCATCAAAAATTCAACTACTTTGTTAAATTTTTTTTTTCAGTTAAAGGTTCATCTCTTTGGTTGAAAAGTTAACTTTTTTCATGAAAATTCGTTTCATGTTTGGTTGAAAATAAACTTTTTTTAACTGACAATTAAACTATTTTATTTTTGGTTTAAAGTTTATCTTTTTAAGTTAAAAATTTAACTATTTGGTTACAAATTTATCTTTTTTAGTTGAGAGTTCAACTTTTTGGTTGAAAATTCATGTATTTTGTTGAAAATTCGTCTTTCTTGGTAGAAATTTAATCTTCTTGGTTGAAAATTGATCCTTTTTTGGTTAAAAATGCAATTGTTTGGTTGAAATATTAACTGTTACATGCTTCGTTTAGAATTCAGCTTTTTTGGTTGAAAAGAAAAATTTGACTTAAACTTGAACTGTTTTGTCAGAAAAATAATTTTTTTTTATATTCGAAAAGTGAACTATTTGCTTTTAAATGAACTTTTATGTTTAAAATTCTACTGTTTTGTAGAAAATTCATCTTTTTAGCTTGAAAATTCAACAGTTTGCTAGATAGTTGAACTATTTGGTTCAAAATTAAACTTTTTGGTTGAAAAATCATATTTTTGGGTTGAAAGTGTAACTTTTTTTTAAATAATTCGTCTTTTTCACGTTAAAATTAAATTTTTTTGTTGGAAATTCATGTATTTTGTTGAAAAATCGTCTTTTTGAGTAGAAAATTAATCTTGTTTGTTCAAAATTCAATTTTTTGGTTAAAAATTCAACTATTTGGTAGAAAATTTATATATTTTTTTAAGAAGTCATCTTTTTGGGTACAAAATTATTCATGTGTGTTGAAAGCTCAACTTTTTGGTTGAGAATTCTATTATCTTGTTAAAAATTCATCTTTCTTGATTGAAAATTATCTTTCTTGTTGAAAATTCATTTTTTCCGATTTAAAAGTCCACTGTTTACTAAAATATTCGACATTTCAGCATAAAAACTTTACTCTTTTGTTAAAAATTCATTTTTCATAATAAAAAAGTCATCTTTCTTGGTTGAAAATGAACTTTTTTTAAATGAAAATTTAACTATCTTATAACTTTGTCTTTTTGCCTGGAAAATTCAAATATTTGATTGAATTTCGATCTTTCATGTTTGAAAATTCGACCATTTGATTGAAAATACATCGTTGTTTGCTGAAAATTCAATTTTTTTTTAGAAATTGAACTATTTTTTAAAAAATTTAATTAATTTTGGAAAATTTAACTATTTCGTTAAAGTCATCATTCTTGTTCGAAAATTCATCTTTTATGGTAGAACAGTTATCCTTCTTGGTTGAAAATTTATCTCTCTTGGTTGAAAAGTAACTTTTTTGTTAAAAATTCAACTGTTTAAAAAAAAATTCGTCTTTTTGGCTTGAAAAATTTACTATTTGGTTGAATCTTTAAATAGTTTTTAGAAAACTCGTCTGTTTTACTGGAAAGTTCATCTATTTGGTTGTCAACGAAACTGTTTGGTTGAAAATTATTGATATTTTTTTTTTGAAAATTCCTTTTTTTGTGTTGAAAATTCTTTTCTTTGGGTAGACAATTCTTTCTGGTTGGAAATTCAACTATTTTGTTGAAAATGCAATATATATTTCGGCTTGAAATTTTAGGAATTTAAAGTGTTTGTTATTGAATTCAATATGTTATCTATATTAATTTTATTTAAAAGACTTTATAAACGTAAAATCCGTCCATAGCCAACAATCTTTTTTTCTATATTATTTTGATTTGGTTTTGTTACCGAAGATTAAAAAATAAGGAAAATCCATTTTTTTAGACCTCTATGCTGGCATTTTTTTTGGATCGATATTTTTCAGGAATTGTTTAAATAGAACGCCTCGAATAAAGCAAAGACTACGCATCGAATCAAAAAGTGATTAATAACGTATTTATAGATCTCTTTTGGCTGCAAAACATTTGTTTCTTCATCTTTTTTCGTATCTTGCTTTGTTTGACCGCAAAAATGGAATTTTTTGATTTTTCATTAATTTTTGTGCGATCAAAATAGGAATTTTCGATTTTTCAACAGAATTACAAAATTTGTTATGATAATTTCGTAGGGCTTTCAAAAAGAAACGTTTTTCTTCCCTTGCCTTTTTCATATCGTGCGCTGTTTGGCTTATAATGTTAATTTTTGTTTGTGTTTTTTTAATTTTGAAAAAACTATAACTTTTAGAGTTTTCATCTAAAATAGATGTTTAACAAACTCGATCTTTTTTCACATAGAACCAATACCTTCTCATTGAGATGAGAATGTAAAAATAAATGTTGCTATGTAATCCTGATATGCTTTTGTTATCAAAGATGGAAAAATAAAAAAAAATTAGAAAATTTCATTTTTTTTTAGATCGCTATAATGGAATCTTTTCTTTTTCATTAAAAAATAAAATGTGTCATGTCATAGTATTGTTTTTTTGGCTATTAGTGTCTAAAAAATTTGAAAAGCGAGGAAATTTCATTTCCTTACATCACTTTGTAGATGTTCATTGAAATCACTATGTAAATTTGCATTAAAAATGAAAAAAAAAATCTCATAGTAATGTTGTTTTGTTATCAGCGAGTAAAAAATTAGAAAAATGAGGGAATTTCACTTTTTGGACCACTATGGTGGATTCTTTTTTGGTGGTTCGATTGTCTTTGGAGATTACTGTAATTGAAGGAGACTACGGTTCTCTATTTTCCCTCCAACCCTTTTCCAATTTTAAAATTGTGCAATTTTGAATATGTTGAACGTTAAAAAATGTAGATAAATATTCGAAATGGCTTGATGAATAAAACAAGTTTAATCCTCGAAAATGTGAGAAAATTGTTTAAATTTAGAAATGATAACATGAGAAGCACGAGGGAAAAGAATTATTTTTCTTTTTCATATACCAACTTATGTTCTATAAGAATTTTTATATGCACGTATTTTCGCGTGCAACTGGAAGCTAAATAATATTAATAATAATAAATTGTCGCGCGTTCTTACTACTTTGAACTATAATAAAAACTCGATATCTCAATTTAATAAAAAACTTTTTAATCCAGTTTCCAAATTATTAATTGCTGAACGTAGGAGAAAAAAGTTTGATTAAAAATAATCAACCACTTCTGAGAAAATAGAGGGGGGATTTTGTTTAGAAAATCAGCGGTTTTGGTCATTTTAGACAGACTTCCAATATATTTTAAATTGAAGGTGGAACCTGGTGCTTTCAGATAAGTATTTTGAAAAAAATGCCTAATCGCTTATCTTGAGAGATAAGTGATAGAAATGTGATAGAAATGTTTCTTTCCTGAGTTCGGATTCAGCGACCCAAAATCTATGAAAAACAATTATTTTGGTCCTTGTACTACTAATACATTTTTTTTAGCACCTTTTGGAAATAATCGTAAAAACGGTTTATAAAAAATTCCTTTGGTGAGGATGAGTGTTTGAATTATTTAGAATTTTCAACCTAATAATCTCATTTTCGACCAAATTTAAATTTAAATTGAAAAAAATAAAAGGAACTTTGAGAATGTATTGAATAAGAAAAAAAATCTTGGCCTAGTAGTTATAGTTGGCCTAATGATCACCATACTAAGCCATGGTTTAAAGCAAAAAAAAATTCAAGAATAAATTAATTTTATTAATTTAGTTAATTTTCAACGAAAGTTATTCAATCAATTGATTTAATTTTTCATTTTTAGTAAATGAGTAATTTAATTTCAATACAATTTAAAGTTTAAAGTTTGAATTTAAATTTAAAGTTTAAATTTAAATTTAAATTTGAAATAAAAAGCCATATACAAATATATATGTATTTGTGAAATCAAATTTGGGAAATAATTTGTAATGAAAGTTCAAATTTTCAATCCAGAAAGACGAACGTTCAACAAAACAGTTGAATTTTCGACAAAAAGATGATTTCTTAACAAAATAGTGGGATAAAATTATCAACAAAATAAATTATTTTTGACAAAATATTGGAATTTTTAAGAGAATAGTTGAATTTTCAACCCAAAAAGACGAAGTTTTCAGAAGACAGTTGAATTTTCAACAAAAAAGTTGATGTTCAACCAAGGAAGATGATTCTTTAATCCAGAAGGAAAAGCATTTAAAGAACAGTTGAATTTTTAACAAAAAGATGAATTTTCAACAAAATAGTTGAATTATCAACTAAATAATTGAATTTACAACAAAATGTTGGAATTTTCAATCGAATAGTTAAATTTTTAAGCCAAAAAGATGCATTTTTCAGAAAAAATTTGAATTTTCAACAAAAAAGCTAATATTCAACCGAAAAAGATTAATTTTCAATTCTGAAGGATAAATGTTCAACAAAAAAGTTGAATTTTCGACCAAAAAAGATAGATTCTTAACAAAAAAGTTAAGTTTTCAAGATGAAAAGGTGAATGTTTTAGAAAACAGTTGACTTTTAAACCCGAAAAGATGAATTTTCAACAAAAAAGTAATAATCTGTGACCAAGAAAGATGAATTTTTAACAAAATAGTTGAGATTTCAACAAAATAATAAAAATTTCAAAACTTACTCAACCGAAAAGTTGATTTTTCAACCTACAAACATGAATTTTCAATCAAATGGTCGCATTGAAAAAAAAAATGAAACTTCAACCAAAAACAGTGAAATTTTGATTTGAGCAAGTGAATTTCAACCAAGAAAGAAGAATTTTTATCCAAGAAAGATGAATTTTCAATCTATAAGATTAAATTCTCAAGCCAAAAAGACAAATTATTATCTACAAAATCGTGGAATTTTTGAACAGGAAATATGAATTTTCAACAAACAAATTAATTTCAAACCAAAAGGTTGAACTTGCAACAAAAGATGAAAAAGTTAAATTTTCAGTTAGAAATGAATTGATAACAAAATAGGTTAATTGTCACTAAAAGAGATGATATTTTAACTACAATGATCAACCTTCAACAAAAAAGATGAAATTTCTATTGAAACAGATACATTTTCTATCTAGAAAGACGAATTTTCAACAAAAAAGTTAATTTTCAACAAAGAAAGATGAATTTTCAATCGAGGAGGACGAATGTTCAACAAAGCAGTTGTATGTATGTATGTATGTATACTTAATCTCTCCCTTTTACGGGTCTGAGGGCCTCCGCTCCCTGTACATATATTTACATTCCATCCTTAATCTAACTTAACCGTTGCTTATATTCTAATGTTTCGCCTAACTTAAAATAATAACAATAATCTTACCGAAAATATAAATTTTCAACAAACACAATAATTTTTAACCAAATAGATGAGTTTTTAACCTCAAGGATGAAATTTAAATCAAAAACCTAATAGTTCAATTTTCAGTAAAAAAAAAAAAAATTCATATAACGATAGTGACATTTTTTTGTTGATAATGGGTCTTTTGTGGTAGAAAATTAAATTTCTTGATTGAAAGTTCAACTACTTGTTTGAAAGTTTATATAAATACTTTGTTAAAAATTTATCCTTTCAGTTGAAGATCCATCTCTTTGGTTGAAAATCTATCTTCTATTCTATTATATACGAAGAAATTTCAACTATTTGGTTGAA
The DNA here is from genome assembly GCA_932195095.1 of Andricus curvator. Classification (NCBI taxonomy): domain Eukaryota; kingdom Metazoa; phylum Arthropoda; class Insecta; order Hymenoptera; family Cynipidae; genus Andricus; species Andricus curvator. The sequence goes on from CAKNYM010052449.1 coordinate 483,635, forward strand.
AATGATCTTTTCGCTAGAAATTTGATCCTTTTTGTTTGAGAATGCAATACTGTTTGATTAAATATTAATCTGTTTTGGTTGAGGATTGAATTATTTTTTTGAAAATTCATCTTTTCTGGTAGAGTTCAACTGTTTTTTATTTTAAATTAAAATATTTTCTAGGTTGAAACATCATCTATTATATTTTTCGTCAAAAATTGATTGAAAATTCAACTATTTTGTTGAAAGTTGAACTTCTTTGTTAAAAATTTTTGTTGTTATTGTACATGATTCGTCATTTTATTTGAAAATTTATCTCATTGATTGAAAATGTGACTTTTTTAAAAATTATTATTTTTTTAAATGTATACAGTGTTGAAGATTCATCATATCAGTTTCAAGTTCTTCTCTTTGTTTGAATACATAACGATATTGTGGAAAATTCGTTTTTTTTTCTGGTGAAAATAAATTTTTCGAATGAAAATTCAACTATTCCAGATGGAGATTCATCAAATAACTTTAACATTTATCTCTTTGGTCGAAAACGCAAATTTTTGTTGCTGAAAATTGGTCTTTTTTGGAACAAAATTAATCTTTTTGCTATAAAATTCATCTGCATGATTGAAATTGAATTAAATGGTTAAAAATGAGCATTTTCGTTGAAAATTCATATTTTTGGTTTGAAAATTCGACTCTTTTTTTATAAAATTTGTCTTTTAGTTTCAAAAATTAAGAAATTTGGGTCATATTTTTGTTATTTCTTGACTAAAAATTGTTTTTGGTTGAAAATTCGACTATTTTATTCAATATCCGTCTTTTGGGTCTAAAAATGTATCTTTTTTGGTAGAAATTTCATCATTCTTGGTTAAAAACATATTTCCACTTGAAATCTTAGGAATTTTAGGCTTTTCCTATTCAATTCAGTATGGTATTCAGAGTAATTTTGTTCAAAAGAATTTATTTTCCTAATACTCCCATATTTTTGAGAAAAATTACTCTATTTCTCCTATATTGGAAGAATTTCGGGCTACGTTACTTGAATATTCTAGGAGTGTGCGTCCCGACAATTTCGCTTCATATTTTTATATTCACAACCTGTCATTAGGTGGAACGACAATAGAGCTCAAGGAAAGTACACCATATTTTCCACTTGAATGGACAAGACTGATTTTTTTTAAATATTCTCGAGAAAGTGTATGTTCTTCCGATCCAGTATTGGTCAAATTAGCCTAGCAATCTCGTTACTAGGAATATGACCTAAATACTTTTAAAATAGTATTCATGTGAAATAATTTATCATAATAATTAATATTTATGTAGCACTTTTTTAGATAATGTTTGAGGAAAAGCGTGTTTGCTATGGTAATTTTAATATTTATAATCACAAGTTTTATTCAAATTTCTCTTATTACTTTATTAGTTTCTACTGTAGTAAATAGAGCCAGTTACATGTATCTTAACACACAACAAAATAACCGCAAGTAATCGACACATCCTTTTACTCACGTGCACTCAATAAAGTGGTCCAAAATTTTTTTTTCGAATTTTCATGCATATCGATTCGAAAATTTCGAATTCACAAACAAATAAATCCATTTTTATGTTTTGAAAAAAATAAGGATGTAGTTCCGAATAGCCTTTACCTCCGATTTTTTTGGAACTCCGTATATTTATGTATCTTGACGCGTTGATTACGAAAATGATGGAAAATTGGCGCAAATTTGATTTTCATGGTGAAAACCATAAAAACCCCACAAAAAATCATGGGGTTTCACGTCTATCTCGAAAACGATTGAAAATTTTTAAAAATAATGTTAACAAAAGTTGTAGACGTAGTCAAAATACACATTTTGTTTCATCCATCTTTTTTTTTTAAATGCAAATTGTTTTTAACACGTAAAATACTACTTTATACTTTTCAATTGGAGTGAGTTAAATAAGTAATTAAAGTTAAGAAAACTAATGGCCCAAATAATTGATTATTATTGTTAATAATATTCAATTTGAATAATGCTAGAAAGCTGCGGATATTTCTGAAATTTTCAACTAATAGTCTACTTTTCACTTGGAATGAGTTAATAATTAATTCAATTTAGCAAAAATAATTATTTAAACGATACATTATTGTTTATAACCATCTTCTTCTTTATTAATGCTAGATAGTTGCGGTTTTTTTTGAACTCTTAAACTTTTTGTCCACTTTTCACTTAGTGAGGTAATAATTAATGAAAGTTAACAAACATGCTTTTTTAAACAATTTGTTATTGTTTATAACTATCTTCCTTCAGAGTAATGCTAGTATGTTGCTTTTTTCTGAAATCTTTAGTTTTGCTTTGACTTTTTAGTTATGAACAAATAATAAGCGAACTTCAACAAGAATCATTTTTTGAATAGTATTGTATTTTTTAAGTGAATTATTTGTGCTCTTCTCCTAATAATAGAAAAAAATTAATTTTAACCCTTCTAGTACATATTGTGTCAATTTAACCCACAAACAATTTTTGATCGAGAAAGAGTTTCCATGTAATTTTTTTTGGTCAATTTTTTAAATTATTATAATACTTACAAATTAATTTCGCATACTTGAAAGTGTACCTCTAAATTTTAGTAAGTAAAAGGGTTCAGTAGTTGTAAAGTTATAGACGATCAAAAAGTGAACAGGGTATAAATAAAGATAAAGATTAGAAAGACATCAAACAAATATCTTTTTGATCTCAAAAAAATATATTCACAAAAAATAAAAAGATTTTTTAAAATATGATTCTCTCTAATACATATTTATGATTTGTTCATACCTAAAAAGGCAAAGCAAAGTTAAACATTTCAGAAAAACCGCAACTTTCTTGGACTAATCTAAGAGAATATAGTGATGAACAATAATGAATTGTTTAAACAACTAATGTTGTTAACTGGAATTCATTATTACCTCATCAAGTGAATAGAGCACACAAAATAAAATTTGTGTAGAAAATTTCAACTATCTGTCATTAATATAGATGAAGAAAGTTGTAAATAATAACAATTTATTTAAACAATTATTTTTGTTAAATGCAATTCATTATTAAGTATGTCCAAGTGAAAAATAGACAAGTAGTTAAGTTTTCAGAAAAAACCGCAACTTTTTACCATTGAGGAAAGAGAATATTATTAACAATGATAATAAATTGTTTAGCCATTTTTTTGCTATCTTGAATTAATTATTACTTAAATCTAATTTAAAAGTGGACAAGAAGTTTGAAATTTTAGAAAAATTCGAAACTATCTAGTATTAATATAGAAGAAGATAGCTATAAACAATAATAATAATTTAATTAAACAATACATTTTTCTAAATTGAATTAAATATTAACTCACTTCAAGTGAAAAGTCGACAAGAAGTCTAAAATTTCAGAAAAAACCGCAATTTCTCGCATTAATCAAAGAGAATATTATTAACAATAATAATAAATTGTTCAGACAATTATGTATGTCAACATCAATTATCACCATACTACAATTGAAAATTGGACGAAAAGTGGGAAGTTTTTTAAAAAAACCGCGACTTTCTATCTCTCTTCTAAGAGAAAGTTGCTTAAAACAATAATAAATTGTTTAAACAATTTATGTAAATATTTAATTATCAGTATAAAGTAGTATTTTATGTATTAAAAAGAGCTTGCATTTGAAACCTGCAAAAAATCATAATTAGCGCCAAAAGCTCGCAAAACCCATTTTTTCACTTATGGGGTTTTTGGGACCCTATGAAACAGACTTATGGGGATGATATTAAAAAATTAATATTATATTCGTATTTTATGGCTAATTAAAAAATATATGTTGAGTTTCCACTCGATTAACCTAATATTGACAATCCTGAATAAAATGTACAAAAACGTCTTTTTTTCTTATGGGAAATACATGTTAAACTTTATGGGGCTTGCGCCACCTCTAAATATCATTAAAAAAACAATTATTTTGTTTTGTGTGAAATCGAAAAAATTTACGGGCGATATGCATAAAATTAAAAAAAAATTCAATGTATTTATGTGCTATAATGCTGCACCCCATGTTAATTCCAAAAGCCCGGGGACACTCAATGGAAAACGCGTGTGCCAACTTGAAGGCTTCGGAGCCGCCATTTTTTAGGGTTGTTTTGGTTCGGGGCCATTCGGGACAGATCGGGATATGCGGGAGATTCAAATGTAGTATGGAAGAGAACTCAAAAATATTAATAAAAATCCTGTAAAATTCAGTTTATTGTCAATGAGTCAATAGACTAAAACTGTAAACTAAATGAAACTTAATAGAAAGTAATTACATAAATAAAAATAATCGAATAGTACAAAAAAAGGAAAGTAGGTGGGATTTTAAATTGGTGGAATACACATTTTGTAAACACGTGGTTTAGAATATATTTTGTTTTCTCTTGAAAAGTACAATAAATCTTTGAAGAATATTGCAATGAGATAATTTTAAATTAAGATGTGTACCTGATCGCTGTTACATAAAAGCTTCTATGTTTAAACTTTAAAGCAATATTAAAATATTAAAAGACAATAATGAAAAATCGTTATTAAACATCAAAAAACCTTAAGTTTGAAGTTTTTTCAAATATATAACAATTGATTAGACACCATATATATGCCATTTAACATTATCTCTTTTCAATATTCTCAATATTTGTCATCCTAGGTCGAAAAAGAACAACTTTCTGACTGGAAATAAAAATTGAACAATTGAGAAAGAATTGATCACGGTCATTGAAATTAAACGATTCGAACTCTTGAAGATAAACTTTTTTTCTGTTGAAGTTACAAAGACTGAACTGCCAATTCGAGCACTCAAAGATAAATTTTTAAAAATTTTAAACTTACAAAATTGAACCTTGCAATTTATTTAATTTGAACGCTTAATAATTGAGGCGTATAAAATGGAAGCTTTTAACACTTTTCAATTGAAATTGTTTAAATTAAAAGTCGTTAAACTGCAAAATTTTAATTTTTAAGTTTTATACATTGTACAGTTAAAAGATTGAAAAAAAACAGAAATCCATGCTATCATTTTCAGTGATGCGAAATAAAGAATTAATAAAAAAATTTTCAAAATTATATCATTTTAAGCAACTCGAATTTTTCCTACAATTTTTTGAAAATCCTGCAAAAGTAAAAAAATTACCTTAAAATCATTCTGATTCTTTTTTGAAAATTTTATTAAATATTCTTTTTAAATTAACTAAAGAAATAAGAATTTTTTGTTCATTTAAAACCTTTCAAAATTCTTGAAAAGTTGATCAATTTTGTGTTCGGAATTTTCAAACATCTGCATTCTGTCTACAATCTTTTTTAATTTTGCTCTTAATATTAATTTTTCAAAATAAAAAATCATTTTAAATCTTCTCAGAAAACTTAAAAATTATTTCGTTTTCTTAAAACCTTTGAAGATCCATAAAAAGCTTCAAAATTTTATTTCGAAATCTTCAAGAATCTAAATTTAGTTTTTTATTTCTCGAAATTTTGTCCAGTTTTAAATTAAGTTTGGATCTTCTCAAAACTTGAGAATATCTCTCGAACTGACTCAAATTTTTTCTAAATTGATAATTGTTCAATTGTTATTTATGCATCCAAATTCAATAATTTCACTTATATATTAAAAATTTGTTAAATAGAACAATTAAAATTTTATGGAAAGTAAAATATTGCTGAATTTCCAAAAAAGTCTTCATTAATTAAAAAAATTCGAATTAAATGGTTAAAAATGGAATATTTTAGATTGAAACAATATTTGAATAGGATTCGGAATTGAATAAGAGCGTTTAATTATAAATTTATTAATTTGAAATTATTTTAGAATTAAGAATAGTTTATGAAGTTTCAATCAGAAGTTCACATTTTTTTAACTACTGAGGCTTTCAAATTGAAAAATTTATATTTTTAACGTTAAAATATATTACATATCCTACCAAAATTGACAGTGAAGTACATTCTACAATAATTTTACGTACAATTAAAAAATTTTTATGACGTCAAACACCCAAATTAAAAAATGTCAAATCCTGTAGTTTTCTGTAATACCTTGTAGATTTTTACGACAAAGTAAAACACATATTATCAATAAAAAGTTATACAAATTTTTGAATTGTCGAAAGTTATACTTTATTGTTATTTTTTTTTTTTTGCTTTTTCAACAAAAAAGATTAAAATTTTCAATTAAAAACTAACAATTTTAGCTAAATTGCAGGTTTGATCAGAATTCATAATAATTCAATTGATAAATATTCTAAACCACGTGTTTACAAAATGTGTATTCCACCAATTTAAAATCCTATCGACTTTCCTTTTTTTGCACTGTTCGATTATTTTTATTTATGTAATTACTTTCTATTAAGTTTTATTTAGTTTCCAGTTTTAGTCGATTGACTCATTGACAATAAACTGAATTTTACATGATTTTTATTAATATTTTTGAGTTCTCTTCCATACTACATTTGAATCTTCCGCATATCCCGATCTGTCCCGAATGGCCCCGAACCAAAACAACCCTAAAAAATGGCGGCTCCGAAGCTTTCAAGTTGGCACAGATCTTTCCATTGAATCCTGCATCCAGTGTATTATATATATCAGTGGTTGATACAAAAATCGGTATGACTGAATCCCCTCTTTTTTTTCGTTTTCCGGAAAAAGAAATTTCTCATTTTTTTAAATTGTTCAATATTAGCCCGTGCCCCCGGGCTTTTGAAGTTAACATGGGGTTTTAAATGGAAAAGCTCGTTTTTCAAAAAATTGAAAAAAGAATATAATTTAAATTAGAAGGAATCTGTATTATCATCGGAGTTGGTAACTATCGATCATGTCAAAATCTTTCACAACTGTGAAACTGGAAATCAACATAAGAGTAAGTAAGAGCACCCGACCGGCAATCGGAAGACCTGGGTTCGATTCCCAGCGGAGCGAAGGAGAAAGATCTTTTTTCGGAAAATAAAAATTTTAATTGAAAAAAGAAGTAATTTTGATTAACTTTTTGTGAATGAAGGTTTAGTTACCGCTTGAAGAATGCTTAAGGAATAATTTCCACCCATAAAAACTTTAGGTTTTAAACCACCAACCCCCTTGTATTGTGTCCGGAATAGTCCCCAAAAATGCAAAATAGCGGTTCTATGTGAAATTCATGCCAAAAAAATTCTTATAACTCATGGGAAAATTTCCGATGATTTTTTATTTTGAAAAATAAATTTTGAGGGAATATTGAAAAAGATTTAAAAACATTTCAAATAATTTCCTCAACTATTGAAAAAGAATATGAAAGATTATAGAAAAAAATCAAGTAAGTTAAAGAGATATTTAGGTATTACGATTAATTATTGATCAATTATTGAAGGTTTATTACAGAAACTCATTATAAAAATGGTCTATTTCAATACTAAGTGAATTTTACATATAGTATGTTATAAACAAGTATATATAAACAACTTTTCAATAATTAATAATTCATTGAGCGCTAATACCAAATACATACAAAATTTTATCTTAATATTATTTAAAAATTAGAATACTAAAAATAATTAACCAAATATATGTTCCTAAAAGATAACAATTGTCATCTTCACCAAATCTGCGCAGATAATTAAAATCTTAAAATTGTATTATACTTTCCATATTTTGTGTGAAAAATTTGTCGAAATAAGTAAACGAAGAGGGTCACCATCGTGTGTCGAAATGTCTGTAGCAATCATGATTTTAGGGTCGATAGGGGTAAGTGTGATAACAAGGTTAGTGTGATAACGAGATAATTTGCAATCAAAAACAAATTAGTTATTAACTTTTTTTATTACAACATAATGATTATATCCCTAATTATTTGTAGAAAAAAGGTGACTGTCATTAGTTATTGCTTTAATAAATTATTTTTAGAGGAACTGAGATGCTTTTAGAAAATTCCAATTTGTAATTGTGTCATCTGGTCTTTTGATTTGATTTCTTCCTACATAAAGCACCTTTTGCGTCAAAAGTTCGAGGTTAGTTGGAGAGGTTAATGAACCTCATTTTTAGAATAAAAATATAAGTAAATAATAATAATTGAAGAAAATTTTTCAAATATATTTATTTCCGCAGAAAATTTTTTTAATCAATTTATAAATTATACGATTTTAAATATGCAAGTTTTTTAATATCACTGAACCTTCATTCCGAATTCAAATTTGTTTATTTTATTCTCATTATTATTCTTATAACTGAGAAAAAATTGAAAGGAAACATACATTATAAGAATACCTGGATGTTCAATTTATAGTTACGCAAGTAGAATCTTGTAAAATTTAGATTTTGATGTTTTTTTACACGTATCACACTTACCCGTAATGACGAATAATGTGAAATCGGCGACGCTTTACTAAAGAAAATTAAAAATATTTTTTCAGGCAAGTTTCAGTTGATTGAAAAAGCAGGTGGTTAAAAGTAGAAAGTCCGAAGATAATTTTGTCAAAATTTTAAACAAGAATCTACTCAAATATTTGGAATAACACTAATCAAACTCTAACTTTATAATTTCGTATCACACTTACCCCTATCGACCCTAATCTAATTGTATTTATTTTTACTCGACACCATAAATTACAAAACAATTTCTGTAATACCTTGATAAATAATTAGTAGTTTTGAGCACTATTCTTTGCAACTATATCACTGCCTTGCGTTAAAAAAAACTATAACAACCACTGAAAAAGGACTAATCCAGAAATAATGAACAATGTTCTTAAGTAGATGAAAGTACAAGTTTCATTGAGAGAAGGGGTACTCTTTTTATAAGGAGAAATTGCACTTATATGCATGTGTATAATCGTTTATCCAACCGGAAAAGTTGGAAAAAATCACAACTCGTTGTTCACACAGCTGACTGTCATTTGCTCATATTAGACGAATGAATGTATGAAATGATATGTCCTTAGTGACAAAACATCAGACATGGAGGTCTGACTGCTTAAAAGTTAATTCATTTGATTCATTATGATATATATGTTGGTTCGTGATCAATGAATCAGAGCACGGTCAAACAACTCGAAACATACATTGGAACGCGACCTTGACTTTTTCTTTCGAAACTGATGTGAGAGTCAAAGTACTATTGATTAAAACTTTAATTAGTATTTCCTGAATTAAAATAATTATGAGTTTAATTTAAAATAATTCCGGATTGAAATTTAAAGATAATTAAAAACAACCCAGTAGTTTTCTGAAGGATCCTTCTGGACAATCTACATTGTTTTGTTAGAATTTTAGTTTTAGAAAATATTTCAGAGATTTGTAATCTCGCTAAAAATAATCAAAATAGTTTGTAAAATAAAAGTTTTGAAAATAATTGAAGAACAGCTAACCAATTTCGAGTATAAGATCATATAAACTTTTATAATCGGAATAAAACAGTATTTAAGATACAAATTTAAAATTTTCAAATTTATTACTTTATTTTAAACAAAAGAATGTCTTTTCTACTATAAAAGATGGCTTTTTAACAAAATACTTGCATTTTCAACAAAATAATTAAATTTTGAACATAATAGTTGAATTTTCAACCTAAAAAGATAAACGCCCAACAAAAAGTGTCATAGTTTATATTTCAATCAAAAAAGATGAAATTTATACAAAAAAAAAGTTTTTTAAAACCAAAAAGACGAATTTTCAACAAATAAAGGCTTTTCACTAAAGAAAGAAAATTTTACCTAAATTGTTGAACTTTCAAGCCAAAAGACGTATTTTCTCTGCAAAAATTGAATTTACAAACAAAAAATATGACTTCAGCAAAAAATTATTTTTCCACGAAACTGATGCATTTTTACCCAAGAAAATTATTATTATTTTTTTTAACAAAAAAGGAGAATTTTCAACTAAAAAAGATCAATCATAAAAAAATGGAAAAGTTACATTTTCAGTTAAAAAATTAATTTTAAACAAAAAAAAAAGACTTTTCCACTAAACAGTTATATTTTCAACCAAAGACATAAGCCTTCAATCAAAAAAATAAATTTTTAACAAGGTAGTTTAACTTTTACCCAAGTAGTTGAATTTTCAATTTAAAAAGATTAATTTTCAACAAAATAGTTAAACTTTCAACCAAAGAGACCAACTTTCAACTAAAAATATAACTGTTAAAAAAAAAGAATGATTTCTTAAGAAAGTGATTCAACGAAATCTTTCAAACAAAATAGTTGAATACTCAAGCAAACAAAAATAATTTTTAACCAAAAAGTTGCATTTTCATGAAAAAAAAAGAAATTTCTACCAAAGCGCGTGAATTTATAAATCAAAAAGATAAATTCAAAAAGAAATAGTTGAATTTACTGTTAAAAAAGTTTTGAGTTGACTTTTCACCATCAAGATTTGAATTTTTAACTAAGAAATAAGTTTCTACAAAAAAATTGAATTTCCAATCCAAAAAGACGAATTTTTACCCAAAAAGGATGACTTTTTAACAAAATTGTTGAATTCTCTACACAATAGTTGCATTTTTATCCAAAAAGATGAAATTTCTCTTAAAACAGGTGCATTTTTATTCAAAAAGAAAACAAATTTTTCAAAAATAGTTAAATTTTCTTCCCGAAAAGATACCAGTTGACTTTTCAGGATCAAAATATGAATTTTTCAACACAAAATAAGTGTCACGAACAAAATTGAATTTTTCATCCAAAAAGACGAATTTTTTCAACCAAAGGGGATGAAATTTTAACGAAATAGTTGAATTCTCTACCAAATAATTGAATTTTTATCCAAGAAAGATGAAATTTCAGTTCATTTTTTAACACCAAAATATACATTTTGAACAAAAAGTAAATTTTCTACGAAATAGTTAAATTTTCAACAAAACAGTAGAATATTCAACCAAAAGTATGACTTTCTAACAAAATAGTTTTATTTTCAACCAAACAGTTGCATTTTTATCCAAGAAAAATGAAATTTCTCTTAAAGCAGATGAATTTTTAATTTAGAAAAAAAAAAATTTTAAAAAAAAAGTTGAATTTTCATCCAGAAAAAATTTCAGTTCTTTTTTCAACACCAAAATATTAAATTGAACCAAAAAGTAAATTTTCTACAAAATAGTTAAATTTTCAGCAAAACAGCAGAATTTTCAGCCAAAAAGTATGACTTTTCAACAAAATTGTTGAATTTTAAACCCAACAGTCTCATTTTCATCCAAGAAAGATGTAATTTCTGCTAAAGCAGGTGAATTTGGAAATCAGAAAGACAAATTTTCAAAAAAGAGTTGAATTTTCAACCGAACAGTTGCATTTTTATTCAAGAAAGATGAAATATTTCTTCTAAAACAGATGAATTAAAAAAAAAACTTCAAAAAAATAGTTACATTTTCTTCCAAAGAAGATTCCAGTTCACTTTCCAACACCAAAATAAGAATTGTAAACTATAAGTTAATTTGCTGCTAAATAGTCGAATTTTTAACCAAAAAGTATGACTTTTCAACAAGATTGTTAAATTTTCAACCAAACAGTTACATTTTTGTACAAGAAAAATGAAAATTCTACTAAAACAGGTGAATTTTTAAATTAAAAAGACAAATTTTTCAGAAAAAATATTTTTCATCCAAAAAATATTTCAGTTGACTTATCAGCAACAAAATATGAATTTTAAACAAAAGGTTAATATTATACAAAAAGAGTTGACTTTTTAACTCAAAAAGACTAATTCCTAACAAAACAGTTGAATTTGCAAAAAAATGTCTTTTTAAGGAAATTGTGAAATTTTCAACAAAGTAATAAAATTTATAACTAAAAGGATAATCTTCAGGAGATAATCTTCCCTTGAGCTGTTACGTAATTTAAGTACGGTCCCGTAGAAGACTCAAAATAAAGTTCTTGTCATGTGGATGTGCAACAGAAAAATTTAATTTTCTATTTCATAGTGATGTTTTTTTGTTATCAAAGATAGAAAAATAAAAATATTAAGTAATTTCGTTTTTAGACGACTTTGCTGGAAACTTTTATGTTAGTTGGATTGTCTTCGAGGGTGGCTCAAATTGAAGCATTTGGCATGTTCATTAAGATTGAAAAATAAAATTTCCTATATTAAATTGTAGCTTTTTGTTACCAGTGATTTAATAATATCAAAAATTAGGAAATTTCGTTTTTTGGACCCCTGTGTCTGAAACTTTACTTTTAGTCAGCTATTTTCCAGGGATGGTTCAAATTGAACGTCTTGAAATGTAAATGTACATTAGAAAATAAAATTCGGTATATCATAGTATTGTTCTTTTTACATTCTCATTCTAATGAGAAGGTATTGGTTTTATGTAAAATTTGACATAGTCGGTTTTCATCAAATCTCCACGTTTTGAGACCCCCTGAGCTAGAAAAAACGATTTTTACGAAGGTGTCTGTCTGTCTGTAGTCTGTCTGTCTGTCTGTCTGTAGTCTGTCTGTCTGTCTGTCTGTAGCCACGATAACTTTCGAAAAAATGATCAGATTTGATTGAGCTTTGGCACACTTTTTTATGGCCGAAAAATAGAGAACGAGTTCGTTAACCAGCTATTTTGGATGAAAATCCAAAAAGTGAGCACATTTTGAAAATATTTGAGACCACTTTTTTTGAAGATTTGAAAATTCTATGTACGGTTATTAGTAGTACGCAAAATGACGAAAAAAATATTCTTATGACTTTTCGTGATAAAAAAAAAAATTACTGGAGTTATAGCATTTTCAAAATTCCAAAAAACAAACGAAAATGAACATTTTAAGCTGAAAAACGCACGATATGAAAAAAAGTCAAGAGGAGAAAAACGTTGATTCCTGAACACCCTATAATATTTTCATAACAACTTTTTGAAATTTTTGAAAAATAAAAAATTCAAATTTTGATCGCACAAAAAATTAATGAAAAATCAAAAAAGCCATTTTGCTGTCAAACTATGCAAGATACCAGAAAAGATCATCTCACAAAAATTGTGAACCTAAAAAAGATCTACAAATTTCTTATCATTCACTTTTTGATATGACGCGTAGTTTTTGTTTTATTCGTAAAAAACAGCATTGAAAATAGAAAAATCAAATTTTCAGACGAATATTACCAGCTACGAAAAAATGACCGAAACAAAATTTGTTCATCCAAGGAAGAGGTAAAAATTTATTGTGACTCACGTTTTGATAGGATGCGTGGTTTTTTTTATTCGTGAAAATAACATTGACAGTAAAAAAAATCAAATTTTTGAAAAAACAATGCAAGGTACGAAAACATATAAATGAACACAAATTGTGCATTCAAAAAAGTCTTACAAACCCGTAATCAATTTTTGTGGTAAGAATATATTGAAAATGAAAAAATTAACTTTTTTGATAAACGGCACAAGCTAAAATAAAATGTTAACTAATAAAATTTGTCGCCTGAATTATATCATTACTTTTCATTTGAAATCAAATACAAATTTAGTAATTTGTATATGAAGAACATATAACAAGAAGCACAAAGTGCGCGCTCAGTGTATTTACCAAATCGCACGCCGTAAGTGCGCTCAAACTTTTTTGTTTCTATCATACGGTTCAAATGATTTTCAAATCAAATATCGAGCGCGAAGCGCGAGTGTCTGGATGAGAATGTGTTCCTTAAGGTCGATAGAACCTTGAGTAAATAAAGTTCCTTTTCAGTCTAAAATAAAAACAAATTTAACAATCACTTAATATGTAGAGGTTTTGATAATTTTATAATATTTGCAAACAAACTTTTTCTTTTCATCGAAGTCGAACACGAAGTTCAAAAATCTAGAGCAACCGAGCGTAAAGCGCGATGTAGATACGCCCGAGCGCGTAGCGCGAGGTGAATAAATAATCGAGCGACATGAGGACATTTCGTTTTTGAGCCCACTCTGCTGGAAGTTTTTTTTTAGTCTAATCTTATTCGGCGATGTCTCAAATTGAAGGTTTCGGCATGTCGAATATGTATAGATAAGCATAAGAAATTAAAATTTCTATATTATTCTGATTTTCCTTTGTTATCAAGGAATGTAAAATAAAAAAAATAAGGACATTAAATTTTTTAGAGAACTATACTGGAATCTTGTTTTTTATAGATCGATATTTTTCAGGAAATGTTCAAATTGAACATCTTAAAATGTAGATGTCCATCACAAAATAAAATTTGCTATATCAAAGTATCGCTTTTTCATACCAGTGAATAAAAAATGATTAACACTGGAAAATTTATTATGCTAGAAGTTTTTTTCTTCGGGGATGTCTCAAATTGAACGTTTTGGCATTTTGATGTGCACAAAAAAAACTAAATTTTGCTATGTCATACTAATTTCCTTTTGTTATAAAAGATAAAAAAATAGAATATTGAAGAAATTTTGTTTTTTAGATCACTATGATGAAATCTTTGCTTTTGATCCGATATTCTTCGCAGATGGATGAAATTGAAGGTCTTGGCATGTAGATGTTCAATAAAAAATAGAATAAGAAAAATGGAGAACTTTCGTTTTTTAGACCAATATATTCTGACAGCAGTAAAAAATAAAATTTGCTATGTCATACTATTGCTTTTTTTTATAAGTATGCAAAAATTAGAAAAATAAGGAAATTGTAACATTGAGGAATTGAGGGTAAACATGAGAAGAAAAAAAAGAAAATTTTGGACTACTATGCTGAATTCTTTTTTTTCTAGTTGGATTTTCTTTAAAGATAGCTGAAATTGAATGTCATAACATATTGATAAGATTAAAAAATAAAATTTCCTACGTTATAAAGATAAAAATATTCTCCAATCCAGTTCCAATCGTAAAATTGTAAAATTTTGAATATCTTATTCGTTAAAAAATGTAGGTGGATATTTGTAATGGCTTGATGAATGAAACGAGTTAAATCCTCAAAAAACGTAGGAAAATTGGTTAGATTTGGAAATTGTAACATGAGAACTAGACAGACGGTTTTCTATTTGAAAACCCCCTAGTTCTGAGTTTTGTGTGAATCTGATAATTTATTGAATTTGCCAGGGTCTATATTGATCGAAAATGTTACATGTTTTATTTTTGATCCTAAATTAATCATCAAAATCCCGAAAACTCCCCTAGTTCTGAGTCTCGAGGACATCTGCTAATTTTTTCAATTTTCCAAAAAGTTCAGCAATTTGGATAAAAAATGACATATCTTTTTTTTGGACCTGAAAATGATGATCAGAAATCCAGAAACCTCTCCAGTTTGTCAGTCTCGTGAAAATCTAACAATTTATTGAACTTTTCGAAAATTTGCTTCAATTGAATAAAAAAGTTTGAGTTTTTAATAAGTTTGACTGAGTTTGAATAAACGGTAATAAACCCGAAAAGATACCTACCTACTTCTGAGTTTCAAGGAAATCAGCTAGTTTTTTTTAATTCTCAGAGAAGGAAATTTAAATTTCTCAAAATTGACTTAACCGATTTTTATGGCTTAAATATACGTTATATAGGGTATTAAGACGTCTATAAAAAAATAGCGACGGCGGGCAACTAAGAGTGTACATAAACGTAAAAAAAAGTAGAGTCTGCATATGAAGTAAATGCTTTTTCTTTTTGTTTTATTGAAAAAAGTATCGCCCTCAATGATGATCTATGTTGGTCCTGTCGCGGTGGTCCTTCCAAAATCAGAAAATTGAATTATGGTAATCGATATCCTGATAATAAAGAAATTGTTTCTGAGAGCGATGATTCTTTGCGACCAAGCCACAAAGATACGGAATTCAAAGCAAGCATTACCAATTCTAAAGTAGGCGAAGATTGCGAGCATATTCGCATTCAAGTTCAAAGAACTGTGGCAACTCGCAAATATTGTTGTGTTTGTTACAAGGCACAAGATTTAACAGTAGTTCCTAAACAGGCGCGCGTACAATCCTATGTTAAAAAAGGAATTTATATTTCGGAAGGTAACCGTTGTTGTCGAGGTTCTTTAACAAAGAATTAAGTCGTTTACGTGTATATTCGAATTTCGCAAAAGTAAAAGCTTCAGAGATATTTTAATAACTTGAAAGTTTAAGTACTGAATGTGATACTTTGATTCTTGATAAAGTTGGAGACTTTTCTTTATCTAAAGGAAAAATACATCTTCTCACAGGTTTGACGTGGGAAAATATTATCGAATTGCGCGAAATGCTAACATCAATGCGAAACACTCAGACCCGCGATACCATGTGCATACAAGCTCTCTCAACAAATGGTATTTCACAACTCTCAACAAATGGTATTTCTACAAAAATTGAGAAAAGGAAACTCTAACAAAATGGTTGCTACAATTTTGCAATTAGAACGAGAGCAGCTTGTTTCAGACTATTTCACATCTATCAAGAATGCTTTTGAAAAAGATGTTTTACCCTCACGATTTGGATTAAGTGCTATCTCTAGACGTGACCTAATTGATTTTCACACTACTGATGTCTCCAAAATGTTATTCAATTATGATAATGAGCTAATGTTGATTTGTGACGATACATATGCTCGTCATCAGAAAAGCAGTAATGAGTACCAGCGAAAATCCTACATGGGTCAAAGAAAAGGTCGAGTACTAGACATGGCAGGAACATTTCATGCAAACCTGAATGACGCTGCAATTATAAAAAATCTGATTGAAAATCCGAATGGTTCGTGTCAATTAATGAATGAAGGCGACATATTTGTCCTTGATCGTTGTTTTAGCGATGCCAAATACGTACTGGAGTCGAAGAGCTTTACCGTATGAAAGTAGTTGACATTTGAAGAATCAAACCAGTCCCGTTTCGGCGCCGAAATTCGGTGGATAGTGGAGTCTGTCCATGGAATAATTGAACGTAAATATCAATTACTAGACCATATAATTTATAAAAAACTACTTCCGAAGGTTGGGCTGTATTTTAAAATTGCATCATTTCGGCACAATTAATTTGGAAAGGCGTTACAATCAGATGCAGAACTTTGAGAAGAAATAATAACGAGAATGAAACATCTCAGGAGGACGGCTGGTTTCGTACGAAGCTCATGTTTTAAAGTGTCTCATACAATGATATTCTTGACTTTTCTGAGATGATGAAGTCTGACCTGAAAATCTTTTTTACGGGTTCCTATCAGCTCTAACAAGCCGTTTCGTACTTGGCCGAAATGATGAATGAGAATGAGTCTATCAATTTTCAATTTGTGAAAGAGGAGGCGAATATTCAAAACGTCCAGGTACAGTAAAGACACATTAGTCGGAAATTGTATAGATGTTTAATTGATTACAGATCAAACAGTGTGAGTATTGCAGGAATTAAAAGATATGCTTGTGATTGTGCCAAGGGTCGAAGAACAGTTGGCTGCTGTTCCCATATATCAGCAATTATTTATTACTTATCCCGTCTAGAAATGGTAACAGGGATCCGACCGGGAGCCGGCCGGATAGCTCCAGTTTCAACCGGACGCCAGCCGGGGATACTGGCCGGGATCCGGCTAAAAACGTCACGGTAAACTGGTCGGATTCCGGCTTTCATACCGGCCGGGATCCGGTCGGGTAACCCGACCACAGAGCGGTTAAAAATTGTTTTGCTCCAGGCGAGAAATTGGTAACTTATCTTGTCTTTTAAGGCTCATCGTAAAGAATACGGTGAACTTTAAATGTAAAATCAAGTTAACAAATTCTCTCGAGGAAATTAGAATAAAGTTTAAATCACTGATGCTAAAATCTCCTAGCAGTTGTTTTATTTTGGAAACCACGTGGTGATTTGAGGTTAGGAAGGACTAAAGGAAAAAATGAATACACAACACTATACTTTAATGTAAAATAATAATTATTCGCGCAGTAAGTGGGGTTTTCAAACTGATTACTGAGGTAAGATTGATTTTAATTGCGAACTTCGAGGAGACGACGCGACATGAGTGCAACGGGTGCATTCTCGTTCGAGGTGCGAAACTGAAACTTGCAAGTGTCTACACGGACGCCAGGCGCAGAAGGAGTCAGACGTGGCGGTAAATTTGAAAGTGTACAGACTAAAAATTGTCTGAAAATAGAGAGAATTGTAACAATTCTGCTGTTGCACATTGCAGAATCGATAACAGTTTTATTTAATAAGTTAAAACATTGGAAAGAATTAAATGTTCTTTTTTTTAAGAATTTAAAAAATCCAATTTCTGTTTTACTGATCTAATAAATCTTTAAATCGTACTTTTCAAATAATAATTCATCTAGCAGCCGCAGGTACATCTTTGATAATGTCGCGGCTCTTAAAAAATGTGTAATTTCTACAAAAAAAGTATCCTCACCAGTGCCCGGTCGTCTCCCGACGATGAAATCTAACCAGGGTTGGCCCGGCCAGTAACCGGCCGGCTCCCGACTAGGTGATTCGAGATAAATTTTGCCCGGGCGGTTCCCGACCAGTTCCTGACCATGAAACCCAACCAGGGGTAGCCCGGCCGGGATCCGACCAGAAACCTTGTTTAAGTAGGGCCAACCGGGTCAATTTCTGCACGTGATAGCATATTAGAGTAAGGTGTATTGTTCAAATCTTACTTACTTTATTGATTTATAAGCTAAAAATGAAGTTTGTCCCCCATTCTGATGGAATTACATACATATTATGGGCCATATTTTTTTTCTCAACCAGGAACTAATCCTTTGATCTTATAGCAAAAAATATATGTTCTTACTTCGGACATGAGTATATATAGCAGAAAAAAATGGTAATGTAGGCACAAAAATTCTGCACAAAAAATGGTTTCAAATTTAAAATAACTTTTTTAGCCCCTTCCTTCAGTGGGAATTGATTGCTGATTTTTCAAATAGTTTTCCTAATGCCTCATATGCCATGTATTTAAGCATCCATTAAAATCGATTGAGCCAATTTGAAGAAATTC
Source organism: Andricus curvator (assembly GCA_932195095.1). NCBI lineage: Eukaryota > Metazoa > Arthropoda > Insecta > Hymenoptera > Cynipidae > Andricus > Andricus curvator. Next base: position 502,409 of record CAKNYM010052449.1, read on the forward strand.
GAAGTTTCTGTTTTTTCAAAATTTTGTTTATAACTTTTGTAACAAATTTTTTTTGAAGTTGGCATGGGGTAAATTAGTCCTATAGTATTAGGAACTCACCTCTGAAATATGAACCAAAAACAAGCGCGGGCACTTCATCCATGTTTACCCAGCTACCGCCTTTGGCCATTTGGAACGATATGATCAGAAATCCTAATAATTTCCAATAAAAGTCTTAATTTAATAATAATAATTGATTATAATTCCACACAGAAATACAATCCCAATTAATAAGAATTCTAAAAGAAAAGATACAAGCCTAAATGAAAAAAAAATTTAATTCAGAAATTTTGGCGTGTAATTTGTTTTTTAATTGCAAGAAGGATTTTTGATTTTTTAACATATGTCTTAATTTATATTTTTATCGAGTTGAAGGGGATTTTCCTAATTCCACGCATTTTTCATCAGATAAAAAAGAGTAACTTTTTATCTTCAAATTTTTTCTGCATCTAAAAAGGGAAAATTTCTTAGTCTCAACACTTTTATTCAATTAGAAGAGAGAGAGAGACCTTTTGTATTCAATTTATGTTGAAATATGGAGAGGAAGTTTGAGAAAAAATTTATTTCTGAACTCGAACAGGAAAGTTTTCGATTTTTAACATTTTTATTTAGTTTGAAGAAAGAAGCTGTGGTTTATATTTTTCATCTTAATTGGAAGAGAAAATTATTTTATTTCGAACATTCTGGTTATTATTTTAATTGAGTTTAAGGGGCGAAATTCAGTAATGTTCACATTTTCCTTAAGATACTGGTTGCACGCACAAAGCAATTGAAACATTGCACAACAGAAATGTTTTGTTTTATGAATTACAGTTTTGAGGCTAGATTATAAATGAGCAAGTTGAGGTCGTTTAGAGAAACCATTTTATGCAGCACTTATTCTGCTTACTGCTTAAACATCTTTTTCGTATTGTTTTTCTATTCTATTTTACCCATTATGTACTGATGTTTTTTTCTATTAGGTATTTTTTTCTGAGTTTAGTGGGCTCGATACTAAATGCAAAAAGTTGATCTAAAAAATAATGTTACTTTACTTATTAAATAATAGCATTTTTCGCGAAAAAATGTGCTTTTCCGTACTGCGTATGTTCCCTTTTGTGCTTTAAAATATATTATGCAGAGGTTGAGGACTTTTTCAAACAGTTTCAAAATATGTCAAAGTCACATACTTCTAGATCGGCCTATATAGGTAATTCATCCTTAAGGGGAAAACAGCGTGAAATTTTGTTTTTAGCATTGCAGGGATTTGGTCATAAGAAATTGGTAAGTCGAAAATATCTCAGAATCTAACTTTCAGATCTGTTCAGTATTGGAAATCTGATCAGGCGTGGAGGAGAGTCGTTTACCCTTACCATTTGAAAACACTTTGAGATTGGTTTTTCGTTACCTAATGGAGTTTCCTGGATTTCTCCTGTGGTCATTTCTTCAACCACACCACTGTACATATTTATTTTTGCCCGTTTTCGAATGGCAAATCTTACTGTATACATTCCACGAAGTTTTGTATTTTGATGCACCATTGCAAGGACTTCTCCATTGGACGTTGATAATACAGTTTGTTCTTCCGTGGGCATAGGCAGAAGGACATTATTATCTCCTTTCACGTGAATTGGTTTATCGCCAGGAAAAGTGTATCTTCGAATTTCAAATAGACGGGACGGATTCATGTGGGGAATGAGCCGAATAGATCTCAGTTTTTCAATAGTATATCCAAGTACGTATGAACGAGAAGGACTGGCAGGAGGAGACCTGGACCTACCACGAACAGGAGTCTCGGCAGGAGGCGAAGACCTGTTCGAAGAACCCGGAGCACGATGCCTGCTAGGAGAATGAGGAATTCTGAGACGAGGAGTACTAGGTACAGGGTTTGAAGTTTGTGACCTTAACTCTGCAAGAAGAAACAGTGCCTCATATTTTCTTAAAGTAGAGAATCGTATGTTAGTAAGTATTAAAGAATTAATTACGGCCTCGCGTGGGGCAACGAGGGAATAATATATAGTGATTCTAAGTCAATGAAATAAAAAATTATAATTTACAAAAATCAAAATCAACCAATGTTTAAAATGGCTAGTGTAATTTACTTTTCTGCCAAACGCGTTAATTTTACTCTTATCGTTTTCTTGGTAAGTCCAGGTCTTGTTACCGTACAAAAATAGAAGTCTAAAATGAAAAAAACTCAAGGCGGAGGTCAGTAGAAGTTTTTAACTTGTTTCATTTTCATACTTTTCAAACAAATCGTTCTACACTTCTTCAGAAAATCAAGTTTATCTTAAAGTATTTTGTGGTGATATTAGACCTTTAAAGTTTTGGAAAAAGACCAAGATGGCTGCCAGAAATCTTCGCAAATATTAATCAGCTTCTAAATGTTTAGACAAATTCTGTTTAAATTTCTTACAAAATTAATTCTCTCAGTTTTATTACAAGATAATTACACTAATATTTTGATATCACACTAAAAGAGATTTTTTTTAACTTCTTTTCCAAAATGTTGAAGGTCTAATATAAATTCAAAGGCTTTTAAGATAGACTTGACTTTCTGGCAACAGGGAGTTTTCGGGAATAAAAAATAAATGCAATTGTGACTTTGAATAGGAAATTTTCGCAATAAATTATAATTAATGATTTTATTTATAATTAATGATTAATAATTTTATTTCTGCTTGAGAAGAAGGGAATTCAAAAAAATCGCTTATAATTCTTCTACAAAATTCTTTGTTCTGAATCAGAATGGTAATTTTTAAGTCCAAAAATTATCTGAGGTTTCAATTCAGAATTATAATTCTTTTCCGGAATTCACTGTTCCAAAACAGAAATATTTGAAATCTTTCAAAATGTTGAGAAATCTCTTGAAATCTTTAAAAATCGTTTGAATTCATTAAAAAATTTCGAACGCTTTTCAACTGACCGGAAATTCAAAACCATCCATTGGATAGACACTCCGTAAATATTTCAGATAATGGTATAGCCGGTCATATTGCGATTTGCGGAAAGTTAAAAAATGTCATTAAAATGATAGATTTATTTTATTATTATATTCACCAATAGAATTCAGGATAACCGCCAAGGATAATGTCAGACTAGAGACAATCCTCATCTTTTCGAATTAGATGAAAAACAGATTGATGTATTAATACAATTTTTTATTAGAAATGTAACTAACGAATATTCCAGTGCTTCATCAGATTATATAAAACATATAATCTATAGACGTTATCTCTTGAATTTAAGACGTAAAGCCTTATCAGTCCTTATACATCCTTATCAGATATACATTTCAGCGGAGTTAGCTTCAAGAAGAAAAATGTACGGTCTAAATTCGTTAAAACTGATATCACAATTTATATGATTAACATTTTTGATAACAATTCAGAAATATGAACACGGATTGTTTTGGTAAATTTCCAGTTTTTGAATCAGAACTTAAATGATTTCCCAACATTTTCTGTCCCATGTAAAAAATGACATGCTCCAAGTCAGAATTATATTTATTTAGAAAATATTCTATTATAATTGAGCAATATAGTAAGTTCCTCTTTTCAACATTTTGAAAAAGGAAGTTTTAAGTTGTAAAGAGTTCTGATTGAGAATAGAAATTTTTTATATTCCCTTGTTCTAAATCAGAATTGAAATGATTTTTCAAAATTCCCGTTCCATGTAAGAAAATTTTCTATTCCATGTCAGAATTATGTTGATTTGTTCACGGAAATTCCCTGTCCCAAAAATCAAAAATTTGTACGAAAAAATCGACCTTATCCAAACATTTTTTTATGGATTGAATGTTCATTTATAAAATTTCTATGTGAAATTATCTAAACATAACGTTTTGAACCGTGCTCGAGGTTGCATGGTACCAGGGAGTATTGTCTCAACCGGTGCCTCTGGGAAACCGGATGATCTCCCATAATATATAGTATCACCCTTGCATGCGGGGCTCTGCTAGGGCGGACAAAACATTTCCCTAGCTGCTCATGGGAATAACAATTATAAAACCAAATATAGCTGTATGTGCTGTTAAAAAGAATGGATTGGTCGGACAAAAATGTCGACTACCCTAGAGTCGGGGGAGCCAATCAAGAAAGAGTCAATGCGATTAACCGGCAAGATCTTAATACTTTTGAGTGGACGGTTCGAGACTCAGGAACGACCTGCTGAAGTGCTACGATACCAGTATGACCCCTGAGTGAGGAAGTTACATGGCACGATTGCATATTCGATAGTGCGAGAAACACCCAGAGCTCTCGCACTTCTTGCACCAACTGCTAAGAAACCGTCGGCAATAGAGAAAGAGAGGCGAAACTTAGACCAACTCCGGGCAGGCATCCAATAGAGGAAGAGCATTGCCTAAGGACTAGGAGAAACATCAAAAGCCAAGTTTCTCTCAAATCAAAAGATTTTTCTGAACTGGATGACGCGCTTCGTGGAGATTTTTCTGAAGAATCCGACATCTGGACCATTAATTGAAGTATTTATGATGCAGCGTGAACTTTGGAGGATGCAATCGGTAAAATTAAACCAACGGCTGATGATAAGACCAAAATACGCATACATCAACTAAGCACAAAGATAGACTTGGCAAGATAGTACGCGTCCCGCATTCAGTGTGTGATTGAGTACATAAAAATCTGGCAGGAAGTTTACTTCCGACGTTCGACAGTTTGCTCGCGAACTGCAAATCCGTCATCACACACTAAACAAGTCAAAGTTGCTGATCATCAGGCAGCATATTGCTTACCGAATTTGGGTACTATCTGACGCAAGGAGAAAACTAGAGCGTTGAGAGCGGTGGGTCTGAGAAAATGAATTGTCTTTCTCTGATTCATGTCAACTTTTTCGAGACCCTCCAGTTACTGTCGACCACCCGATCAAGTTAGATGAGGTCTAAGCATTTTGGAGAGAAGATGGAAAATTTGTCTGAACCTAAGAATTACAGGCCAATAACTCACCTGAACACGCTGTATAATATCTTCACAGCTATCCTAAATGATAGAAGGCGGCAGCGGCTGACAAGAACGTCACAGCCAAGCATCATGAAAAGAAGGAGAGATATAAAGAGACCTTAGAAGGCAGTTGCGACGGTGATACCCAGAATATTTTGTTCAGCTAGTCGTCCTTATCATCGGTCCATTTAGAGGTGCCAAGCTTCCATTGAATAATAGCCTGCAAAGGATCCGTGCGTGTCAGCGAAATCCTAAGACACTTGCGGGAAAAATTCAGAAGGCGTTCTTCCTTGTGTCGCTCCATGTCTTCAGGTTAAACAGAATTTCGCCGGGAGCTGGTGCAGTTTTCCAGAATAGCACACGCTCGCAGTGAGATCCCGCGGTTGTCCTTATGACAAGCATTTACATATTTTTGTTTGTTATTTTGATATATATAATAGTTTGTTACTTTGATGTCATAGTTTGTTTATAACGACGTATCCTGTTCACAATATTATTATAACTTCTGAGAAAGCTGTATTATAGCCCTCGATGAATTGCCTTAAATTCAATAGGTTATGGGCACAGAACTCTTCCACTGGGTAACGCATACTTCAGTGCCGTAAACATTTTTTGGAAAAAGGTAACTGGAAATCACTTGTAAAACATGGCCTCTGGTTTTTGGCTCATGTTGAAAAACGGGGTATGAAGAATTACTGTATTTGGCGATTACATATGGAAGCAATTCGGGTCAAGAAAGATAGTTGGGAATATGTTTATGGAAGCAAGGACAAGCTAAAGAAAGCTTTGCAAGCTGTGACATGCATGAAAGAGAATATAAAAGCAAAAACAGTCATCATCCTTCCAATGAATCCATCGGAGTTAGGCCATGGATATAATTGCAACACATCAAACGTGGCGTGGCGAAAATTCGAACAGGTATATCAGTCCAAATGTCCTGATAGAAAGGTCACTTTGCTCAAACAATTACTTTTTTCAAAATTGGACGAAGACGAAAATATGTCGGACCACCTAAATAGATTTTTCAACCGAGTTGATAAACTAGCCGGAATGGACATATCTATTAACGATTATATATTGACTATATGAAAACTTTACAGTGCACCAAATAGGTTCGGTAACTTCAAATGCCTATAGGATTCCTCGGGGGAAAGAAAAATTAGATTAGAAAACTTTTTGTTTGTTTTGCTTGAAAAGTCCAAAGTTATTGAAATTAATACACTCAGACGTCACCAACACTGTTAGAAATTTCTGTAGGTATTTTCAGAAATGCATGACTAAAGCTTCATGGAGTAAACGTTTCTAAAGATTACTAAACAGGAACAAATATTGCAGAAACAACTGTATAAAGCTTTACTCACATGTTTCAGATAATTCTGTAACAATTTAGGAATTTTCAGATACACTAACTTAAAATTTCCAGAAATTAAAACATTTGTTTTGGTTCATCAATTTTAAAATAAAATATGTAGTTCATATTTTTCCAGACAATATAAATAATAGTGAGGCGATATGAGTGAAGTCAATATAAATAAATTTGTAGGTATCTATGTTACAACAAGTCTAACAGAAAAACTTGCCACAGAGACAATTTTTTACTTACTATTTTTTTTATGTCAAACAGCAGCACTGTATAAAATGTACGATCAAGGCCCATCTTTTATGATAAGAAATTTTTTTTTTGCACATTCAATATCGACGCCTGAGTGGAATAAGGTGTTCGTTCCGAATCTGCTTGCAGAAGGTGTTTGTTTCGAAATTTGTTTGAAGAAGGTGTTGGTTCCAAATCTGCTCAAAAAAGGTGTTTGTTCGCTGAAGTATTTTATTCTCGAAATTTTGTAGTGGTACCACTGACGCAGGGGATCGAACTTTTCCAAAGTAAAGTTTCCTTTTTTTTTATTTGAGCTTTTAATTCACACTATTTTCCATAATTATATAAAACTAAGATAATACAACACCACTTTTTACATTTATTTCGAAATAACTATATTATGAATGAATTGAAGACATGAGAATGACAACTGCATAAGGGTCATATAAAGTTGGCACTTTGTTACATTTAAAATAACATATTCGAGGTGCTAACTTCAAATGGTCGTTATGCAGTTGTCATTATCATGTCTTCAATTGTAGTATACCATGCAATGTGGTGAGTATTGAATAAAATAATGTTTCGCAAGCGATAATTGAATATTATGTTATTTATAATAAACCTGCACATATCAGCGAAAGGAGGACGTCCAGGATAATAATAGTTCTCGTACTTTAATCAATGCATTAACATAATATATTTAACAACAATAATATACATTTATTCGAAGAGATTGAAGATACTTGTATTGTGTTTTCTAACTAATATATATATTAGTTAGACGTTTATATATTGGTTATATATATATATATATATATATATATATATATATATATATATATAGTATATTTGTGCCGACTACCCTAGAGTTGGGGGAGCCAATCAAGACGGAGTCAATGCGATTGACCGGCGGAATCTCGTTACTTTTGAGTGGACCGATCGACTCAGGGACGACCTGCTGGAGTGCTATGATACCAGTATGGCCCCTAAACGAAAAGCTGACATGGCGAGACTGCATGCTCTGTGGTGCGAGAAACGCCCAGAGCTCTTGGTTTTTTCGCAAAAACGTCTGCGAAACCGTGCCGAGGACCTCCGGAAAAGGGGTTATATAAGCGGAGCGCCTACACAACCGCAGCCAGAACAAGCCGGCAACAGAGGAAGAGAGGCGACACTGAGACCAGCCTCGAACAGGCATCCAATAGAGGGAGAACGATGCTTCAAGACCCGGAGAAACATCAACATTCAGGTTTATCCCAAGCCCAAAGATCTGACTGAACTGGATGATAAGCTTCGTGGAGATTTTTCCGAAGAATCCGACCTCTGGACTATCAATTGTAGTGTGTACAATGCAGCGAGAACTTTGGCAGATGCAAACCGTAAAACAAAACCAACGGTTGATCATAAGACCAAAAGACGAATGCATCAACTTAGCACAAAGATAGGCTGGGCAAGACAGTACGCGTCCCGCATTCAGTGTGTAATTGACTACATAACATCTGGCAGGACTTTCACTGACAAGGTTCGACAGTTCACGCGCGAACTGCAGATCCGTCATCACACAATCAACAAGTCAAAGCTAATGACCATCAGGCAGCATATTGTTGACAGAATACGAGTACTATCTGACGCTAGGAGAAGTCTAGAGCGGAGAGAGAGGTGGGTCAGAGAAAATCAACAGTTTTCGTCTGACCCATCTCGACTCTTCCAAGACCATCCAGTTACTGTCGACCATCCGCCCAAACCAGAGGAGGTCGAAGCATTTTGGAGAGAAGTCTACGAAGTCCAACATCCACTTAAAGAAGGCTCAAAGAACATAAACAGCTTCAAGGAGCTGTGCAATGCCCTCATCACAGCTGAGGAGGAATGCCCACCTATCACTACCGAGGAGGTGAAAAACGTATTAAGAGGCATGAAGAACTATTCCGCTCCGGGACCAGATGGCATCAAGACCTTCTGGTGGAAGAAGTTTCCTTCAACCCACCAGCATCTGGCCCGAATTTTTACCTCATATCTAAAGTCGGAAGAGCCTATTCCGGGGTGGTTGGTGGAAGGGCGCACAGTGCTCCTGCCGAAGACGGGCAACTTAGCTGACCCTAAGAATTACAGCCCAATAACTTGTCTGAACACACTGTATAAGATCTTCACAGCTATCCTAAATGATAGGATTGTTCGGACAATTGGACCTGTATGGCGAGAGATGTATGAACAACGTGGCTCAAAGAAAGGCGTAGCAGGATGTCGGGAGAACCTGCTCATCGATAGATGTGTCTGTAAAGACGCAGCATACTATCAGCGATTTCTATCGATGGCCTGGATTGATTACCGGAAAGCTTTCGATTCAACCTCCCATAGACTTATCATCTGTCTGTTGGAAAGCCTAAAGGTTCATCCACACATCGTGAGGTGCATAGATACATTAATGCCGCTTTGGAAAACCAGATTTACTATCTCATCTGGAAAACATCGTGTGATCACTAACAGTATCACCTTTCAGAGAGGTGTATTTCAGGGCGACACCATGAGCCCTCTCCTCTTTTGCCTCACATTATTGCCACTATCTCTCGCACTTCGCCATTCCGAAGCGTATCTCTGCGGCAAACCTGGAAACCGAAAGCATAAGGTCACTCATGTATTTTACATGGATGATCTTATGATCTATGCTAGGAATCAAGAGAAACTACATCTAGCTCTGAAAATTGTCAAAGAGTACACTCAAGAGATTGGAATGGAATTCGGGTTAGACAAATGCGCCAAGGTTAATTTGAAGAAAGGAAAACTTAATGGCATCCCCGAAGATCCTGAGCTCGTTGACAGAAGCGCTATACGACACCTTTGCGCTGGAGAGACCTATACATACCTGGGCGTGCCACAGAGCCGCATTCAGGACGCGACATCTATAAAGGATACTCTCCGATACAGATACAAACGTCTCATCCGGCAGATTTGGTCTTCCGAACTGTCGGCGAGAAACAAAGTACCTGCAACGAACATGCTTGCCGTCCCGGTAGTACTCTATTCATTTGGAGTGGTTCCATGGACGAAAGACGAGCTCAGATCCCTTGATAGCGGGACGCGAAAGGTTTTGCACATGAACAAGAGCATGCATCTTAAGTCTTCTGTTCCGCGACTTTACATCTCACGCCGCCTAGGTGGTCGCGGAATACTGAATCTTGAATGTCTTCACAACAGACTCATTCTGGGTACAGCACATATAGTTGCAAATGGACAAGACCCTCTTCTTAAAATGGTCAGGAAACACAAAGAAGTGGGAAAAGGGGCGTTTCTGTACAAAGCAGCGGAGGAGGCTGCTGAAACACTCGGCCTTGACTTCAATATTAGGGGTGAGCAAAATGCATCAAATCTTATCCATCTTGAATACTCACTCCTGAAGGCCCGGATTAAGAAAGCACAGGAGAAAAACTTCCACGAACAGCTCCTCGACAAGAGGATGCACGGCATCTTCCACAGAAATGTGGAAGATCAGTCGATGTCGTATGAGCTAACGTTTGCTTTCCTTAGATCACCCGGATTGAAGTCGGGCACGGAGGGCTTCATTTTGGCATGTCAAGACGGTGTCATTTCCACTCTAGCATACCGTCGCCACATTTTGAGCCAAGACATTCCCTATGATAGCTGCAGAGCGTGTCATGCACACCCCGAGCATCTAGGACACATACTATCTAGTTGTCCAACTCATGCGGGAACGACCTACATCCAAAGGCACAATGCGGCACTAAGAGTGCTTTATTACCATCTCTGTCACTCTTATGGCATTAGCCCAAATACCTCTCCGCTAAACGCTCCTAGAGAAATAGAGTCAATTGCCGAAAATGAGAGGTGCCGCATATACTGGAACTTCATATTCTCGACAATTGTTTCTGTTGCGCACTCGAGGCCTGACATAGTTCTCCTTGACTTCGAGAAACGAACCATGTTCGTTATCGAATTTTCGGCACCAGCTGACAAAAACGTCACAGCCAAGGAGAAAGAAAAGAAAGAGAGGTATAAAGACCTTATAAGGGAGTTGCGACGGTTATACCCGGAATATTCTGTTAACCTAATCGTCTTGATCATCGGCCCTCTTGGAAGTGCCAAGGTTTCACTGGTTAATAGCCTGAAAAGCATCCCTGCGTGTCAAAAAAATGCTGAGACACTTGCGGGGAAAATGCAGAAGGCGGTCGTCCTTGGGTCGCTCCGTGTCCTCAGGGTGCACGAGACTTTTGCCGGACCATCGTATTGAGTTCGTCGCAGACTGTAACCACCTATCTCACGGTCGTGAGACGTGGTTACAGCTGAAATTTTACCGCGATTTCGCTGGGAGCGGGTGCAATTTTTCAGATTAGCACCCGCTCCCGGCGAAATCCTGCGGTTGTCCTTATGACAAACTTTTAACTATATATAATATATTTGTAGAAGCTATGAATATACTTTTTTTTTTAACAAAATTATATATATTTTTCAAATAAACATGATCATAAAAATAAGTAATTATTTTAAACGTAAGTAATAAATCACTGCATAATTTCATTATAAAATGAGTGATAGAGGAATAACCCCAGAGGGAAGCTTTACTTTTAAAAAGTTCGAAATCCTGCGTCAGTAGTACCACTACAAAATTTTAAGTATAAAATTTGTTTAAAGAAAATTTAGTTGGATATGGAAACGAAGAAGGATTTACAATTGATGTGTTAAAGCGGCGTTATTTCTCTAGACTATCACTCATTTTAAAATGAAATTATGCAGTGATTTATTACTTATGTTTGAAATAATGACTTTTTCGATGTTCATGCTCATTTAAAAAAAATATATAATTTTGTTTCAAAATATATATATTTATAGATTCTACAAATATACTATATAGCATGAGGTAGAATACAAAATACACATATCTTCCATTCCTTTGAATGTATTTATATTATTGTTATGTAATATATTATGTTAATGCATTTATTATTGTACGAGAACTGTTATTATCCTGGACGTCCTCCTTTTGCTGATATCTGCAGGTTTATTATAAATAATATAATATTCAATTATCGCTTGCAAAACATTATCGTATTCAATATTCACCACATTGCATGGTATACTACAATTAAGTCGTAATATAGTGATTTCAAAATAAATGTAAAAAGTAGTTTTGTATTATCTTAGTTTCATATAATTATGCAAAATAGTATGAATTAAAAGCTTTAATGAAAAAAGGAAACTATACTTTAGGAAAGTAGGATCCTCTGCAACACTACAAAATTTCAAGAATAAAATACTTCGGCGAACGAACGCCTTTTTCGAATAAGTTCCGAATCATTAATTTTATAGAATTTAGTGAAGTAGGAATTAGTTTAAAAAGATTTGAATAATCTTCGAAAATATTTTTAATTAGAATTCAATTAATAACATGTTCATTTTTTTATGAATTGCAGAACGGAGTTGTTTTTATTTTAAAGATTTTCATTATTATTTTTATTGAGTTGAAGCCGGGCGGATTGTTTATTTTGAACATTTTTCTTATGAAGAAATAAAAGAATTATTTATTTTCAACATCTTTATTCAATTAGAAGTGGGATATTTTGGTTTGTAATTTTCTTCTTAATTGGGAGAGGGAGTTTTAAACTCTTAACATTCTAGAAAAATGTGAGCGCCACGCGTGTCTCTTTCTTTAGAAAAAAAACTCGGCTTATTTTCCAACATTTTGTTATGGATTTTACAGAAAATCTTATAATATTTGAGAACGTTGCATATGATTCACAGAAGTTTCCTTATTATAGCGAGAAAATTTCAGTAAATTTAATTTGAATGACACCATTTTTTTCATCTACTTAAAATTCTTTAAAATTAGCAGACTATATTTTTCATTGACAAAATGTGAATCTCCGCGGGTGTGAAGATCTAACTAATTTTTTTTCAACATTCAAGAAACATAAACAATTTATCTCTATCTTCTTTTTTATTAAAAAAATTAAATAATTATTAATTCAAAAAAACAAACGAAAATGAACATTTTAAGCCGAAAAACGCACGATAAGAAAAAATGTCAGAGTAAGAAAAACGTACACTATACATGATTATCACAATAACTTTTGAAATTTAAAAAAAAAATCGAAAATTCAAATTTTGACCGCACAAAAAAAAAATTCCATTTTGCGGTCAAATCATACAAGATGCAAAGAATGATGAATCCAAAAAAATTGTATATTCAAAAAAAAGGTACAAATTTTTCAAAAATCACTTTTCGATAGGACGCGTAGTTTTTGTTTTAATCGTAAAAAATAACATTCAAAATAAAAAAATTAAATTTTTTGGAAAACGGCACAAGGTACGGAAAAAAATTAATGAACAAAACTTGTTTACCCGAAAAAGGTTTACAAATTTTTTATAAACTCTTGTTATAAAAATATATTAAAAACAAAAAAATTACCTTTCTGGAAAAGGACACAAGCTACAATAACATTTTAATTAACAAAATTTTTCGTCTAAATTATATCTACAAATTTTCTCAAAACCACTTTACGCTAGGATGCGTATTTTTAGTTCAAATCGTAAAAAATAACATTGAGAATAAACAAATTAAATTTATGGAAAAACGACATAAGGTTCAGTAAAATGTTCGATAACAAAATTATTTTTTTTTCTCATAGTATGCGCACTTTTTTTCAATCATAAAAACAAGACAATATATTATGAATTGTAATAATATAAATTTATCGAAATGATACATTTTTCAGGGTAGCTGAGAATACAATTTAATGCCAAACAAGAAACAAATATTGAATTAATCATGATAAATAAATCATGTACTTTATTTTGCAATATCTAAAAAATCAATTCCAGGCCGAGGTACATAAATAAATGTAATATACATTTTATATAAAAGTTTTGAGCATAATATAGAAAAGTTCAGATTTTGGATAAAATAGAGTGCGAAGCACAAGATATGTGATGAGAATGTGTTCGTTAAAGTCGAAGGAGCTTTAACAAAAGAGAATTCACAGTCACCAAATTACAGTTGTCGATGTTTTGTCCTTCAATTTTGAAAGGTCTGTGTATAAATGTGGGAGTTTTTTTTGGTAGAAAATTAACCTTTTGGTGGAATCTTTAGAAAATTATTCTTTTTGGTTCAACTTTTATTTCTTTCATCGAAAATTATTTTTTGTTTCATTGAAAATTAAGTTTTCAACTAAAAATGTAACTATTCAATTTTCCGTTAAATTTTTTATTAAAATTTAATCTTTTTGTTAGAAAATTAACTTGTTTGGTTGGAAACATAACTATTTGGTTAAAAATTAATTTTTTTGATTGAAGATGCATGATTTTAGTTAAAAGTTAATTTCTTTAAAACAAAATTTAAAAAATTTGGTTGAAAAATCGTTTTCTCTTCTTGAAAAGTAATCTTTTTCTAACAATGTAGCTATTTCATTTTTTATAGACAATTAATCTTTTTCAGTTAAAAAATTCACTTATTTTGTTGAAAACTCGTGTTTTTTAGTCGAAAATTCAATTATTTTGTTAGAAAATGTATATTTTTGCGTTGTGTAGTCAACTGTTTTTTTTTTAAATTCGTCTTGATGACTCAAAAACTAAAAATTTTGGATGAGACTTTTTTTTCTTTATTGATTGAAAAATTTTTCTTAGTTGAAAATTCAACTCGTTTGTTGAAAATTCGTAGTTTTTATTTAGTTTGACAGTTTCTTATTGAAAATTGAAATATTTACCGTTGGAGATATCAACAATTACACTTTTTGTTGAGAATTCATTCATTTATGAAAGATTCATTAATTTAGTTAAAACTAATTACTTTGAATGAAAATGTAATAATAAGATTTTGCATTGATAAATCTTAAATTTTTGTTAGTTATATGATGCACACATATGTGACATTCTTATTCTCACTTTCCTTCAACTGAAAGTTAATTCTTAAATTACGTGTGTGAATTCGGCAACATTCCTTCTTTCGGCATTATTTTACTCTTAACATTCTGGTAACTATTTAAATTGAATCTAAGCGGGAAGTTTCAGTAATTTTCAAATTTTTCTCAAGATAGTCGTTGCACGCACAAAGAAATTGAAACGTGCATGTGTTAAAGTTCATGTGGTTTATTATACAAAATTGTATATTTATTTCTACAATTAATTTATTTATCCGAGGGCTTCAAACCAAAGAAATGGTTTGTTTCATGAATTACATTTTTGTGGTTAGATTGTAAGTGAACACTTCGATGTCGTTCAGAGAAAACATTTTACGCAGCACTTTTCCTGCTCCCACCTTGCGCAATCTCTTCTCGTATATGCTTTTAGTCACTAATTTTCCGTTTCACTTAAACATCTTTTTGTTATTACTTTTTTATTCTATTTGACCCATTACTAATTTCTTTTCTATCACGTATTTCACGTTCTTAGGTTCGTGGGATCGGTATTAGCTGCAAAAAGGTTATCTCAGAAATAACGTAACTTTGCTTAATAAATAATAGCATTTTTGGCTGAAAAATTTGTTTTTCGTACTGCGCATGTTTCCTCTTGTGCTCTAAAATATATTATCCAGAGGTTGAGGACTTTTTTAAACAGTTCCAAAATATTTCAAAGTCACATACTTCTTGATCGGTCTTTATGGGTCTATATTCATCCTTGAGAGGAAAACAGCGTAAGTTTTTGTTTTTAGAATTGCAGGGACTTCGTCGTGAGAAATTGGAAAGTCACAAATATGTCAGAATCTAAATGTCAGATCTGTTCAGTATTGGAAATCTGATCAGACGTGGAGAAGATTCGTTTACCCTTAATATTTCAAAATACTTTGCGATTGGTTTTTGGCTGCCTAATGGAGTTTCCTGGATTTCTTCGGTAGTCATTTCTACAACCGCACCACTGTGAATGTTGAATTTCGCCCGCCTTTGAATTGTAAATCTTATTGTATAAATGCCACGAAGTCTTCTATTATTCTCAACTATTGCAAAGACTTCTCCATCGGCCGTTGATAATACAGTTTGTTCTACGGTTGGCATAGGCAGAATGATATTATTTTCTCCTCTTACGTGCATTGGTTTATCGCGAGGAAACGTGTATCTTCGAATCTCAAATCGCCGGGCTGGATTGGTCTTAGGAATAAGCCGAATAAATCTAAGTGCTTCAAGTGTATATCCAAGTATGTATAAAGGTGTGTGACTGGCAGGAGGAGACCTAGACCTGGCACGAAGTGGAGAGTGATTGGCAGGAGGAGACCTGGTCCTGGCACGAAGTGGAGAGTGATTGGCAGGAGGAGACCTGGACCTGGCACGAAGTGGAGCCTCGGCAGGAGGCGAAGACCTGTTCGAAGAACCTGGAGCATCATGTCTGTCAGAAGAATAATTAATTCCGGATCGAGGAACACCAGGCTCAGGGTTTGAAGTCTGTGAACTCAACTCTGTAAGAAAAAATAGTGTTTTACAAGTTCTTAAAATAGAAAATCGTATGTAAGTATTAATGAATTAATTACGGCCTGACGCAGGGCAGCGAGGGAATGACGTATTGTCATTTTAAGTTATTTAAATAAAAATGCTCATTCACAAGAATCAAAATCAAACGATATTTGAAAAGCCTAGTCTCATTTAGCCCAATTTAGGCTCTAGAATCTACAACCACGATCGTTCTCGGAAAGATTGATAAAACGCAACTGGCGGTATATGTCATCCGACTTGTCCCTTCTCACAACACCAGAAGATAATGGAGTACGGAAAATATCTTCACTTCACAATAATACGAAAATTCAATAACGCTTAAAATTGCAATAGGATTACATATTCGAATTGAGAACACGTTGTGGTAGAGTATGAATTTTGCCTTCATAATTAATCGTAAGCGCGATACAAATTAAACTTGTGGCTCAATTTGACTTCCCCACGACCTCTTCCATTGAGACTCAAAACCGGAGAGACATAGGTTGGAAACTCGAATCAGTAATAGTATTAATATACATTGCCGGTCAAAAGTTTCTGATCACCTCTTTATTGGTGACTGATTAAGTTTCCTTAATTTTAATTATGTCAAAGATAAAAATATTTCTCGTTTACGGGTTGAATGCTCTCAAGATTCTGTACGAAATGAGTGCAGGATTAAGCCAATTGGTCTATTTATTAAGTATATTTTGCAAAAATAGTGTACAATTATATTTTTCTTATAAATTTACAATAACAGTGCAAGAACTTAAAGTTGTAATAAAAAAGTTGGAAAAATTTGAAAAAATTTTATCTGTAGGCAAATGAAAATGAAAATTCAACAAATATATTTTTTGAGGGACTTTTTTAGAAACTTCATGGTTATGTGTTTCATACATTTACAAAAATATTGTTTTTGCCACGAAGAATATTGAAATATTTCCAACTTGTTTTTTACAACTTCAAGTCCTTGCACTGTGATAAGAAATTTGTTGAGATTTATGTTCATAAGCTGCTGAGATATTGTGGAAAAATACATTTGAAATAAGCCCAGGAACATTAAAAGATATTGATTATTATCGAAATTATTGCAAATTTAAGAAAACATTGAAATTTACACTATTTTTGCAATATCTACTTAAAAAATAAACAAATTGGCTTCATTCTGGGCTAATTTTATACACAATTTTAAGAGCATTCAACCCTTTAAAGAGAAATTTTTTTAGCCCTGACATAATTGAAATTAAGAGACCGTAATCAGTCATCGAAAAAGAGGTGGTCAACATTTTTTGACCGGTAGCGTGAAAAAATCTAGCATACTGAACTCAGTCTCTCCCAACAATCACAAACTTTATTAGGAATAGCAAACATTCCTCAATTATAAAACTTTTTTTATATTTCAACTAAATCAAATTGTTAAATTGTAATTGGCTCAAAAAGTTAATGACAGTAAACGCGGTCCTTGTTTCCTTTTTTTTAAGATAGATTTTGCAATTTTAGTGCGAATACTCAAAAATAGAATTTCTTCTTAATTTTAGCAAAATCAGTATTATTCACCCATCGCCCCAGGATAGAATCATAAAGAATCAGACAGGATCAGATAAAGCTGGATAAAATCGGATAGAACTGGATAGAATCAGATAGATAAGGATCCGATTGATTCAAGTAGAATCGGAGCGAACCGAATAGGATCACATAGGATCGGCTAGGCACATATAGGGCCGAGTTATATATGATCGCCTAGGATAAGATAGGATCGGACTGAGTCGGATAGGATTACTCTAATCTTTTGAGATTATACTAAAAGAGATAGAGGCGAAAGCCCGTCATAATTACACTAAAACCTGGATTTGAACACAGTTATGGTTATGACCTTCGGCTCGAAGCCAGTCTCTACGAACGTAAACATCCGGGCCGTATGAACACTGAGAGTGAACTGACGCAACGTGACGTGATCCAGTTAGGCTGTAAGGGTATATCGATTTTTCGATATGCTACTGTTATTTCACGCATGAGTGACCAAAAACGCCCTTCCCTTTCGGCCCCGCGGCTCCTCTCATCCGGAACCGCGGCGCGGAGTCTTTTCTCGGAAGGCGCAAATCAAGTTTCATGAAATCCAGATTCGAGTGTACTTTTTTTTTCATCCTACTTTCGCTGAATTTACTACAAATCTCTTTGTTTGATTAACTTTGTTTGCGTTTCTAAAATGTTGTGCGAAACTTTTTCAGATTTTTTCTACAATTTTGAAGGTCTTATATCAATCCAAACGCTTTTAAGATATACTTGATTTTCTGGCAACAGGAAATTTTTGGGAACGAATGCAATTGTGACATTGAATATAGATTGCATTTTTAACTGTGATTTATGGACAGGGAATTTTGGAAAATAATTTTAATTCTGCTTTGGAAGGAGGAAATTAAAAAAAAATCCTATATAAGTTCACTACTATAATTCTTTTCCAGAATTGCCTGTTCCAAAACATAAATCTTTTGAATCTTCCAAAATGTTAAGATATCTCTTGAAGCCTTTAAAAATCCTTTGCATTCATTAAAATCTTTCGAATGCCTTTCAATGAACGGGAATTGAAAACAAAATCCATCGGGTAGACACCCCCTGAATATTTCAGATAATCGGATAGCCGGACAAATTGTAATTTTCGGAAAACTTAAAAATGTAATTAAAATTATAAATATATTTTATTATTATATTCACCAATATAAATGAGGATAACCGCCCAGGACATGGTCAGATCAGAGACAATCCTCATATTTTCGAATAAGATGAAAAACTGAATAATGTATTGATTAATTTTTTTATTAAGTATGCAACTGATGTCTATTCTAGTGCTTCATTAGATTATATAAAACATATAATTTCTAGACGTTATCTCCTAAATTGTAGATGTAAAGCCTTATCATTCTTCATAAATCCTTATCAGATATTTCAGTGGAGTCAGTTTCAAGGAGAAACACGTACTTTCTAAATTTTTTAAACTGACATCACAATTAATGCAATTAACATTTTCGATTATAATTCAGAAATATGATACCCTGCTGCTGAAATTTGAAAGAGGGAAGTTTCGAATTCAGGCAAATTCTCATTTGCAAAAAAAAAAGAATTTTTGAATTTAAAGAAATTCATTAACCAAAATTTCTGTTACTTTATTATTAATTTATATCAATTAAAAACCTTCCCAGAGTCATATCAGTTCACTCTGAATGAAAAACGTCCACTTTTCTATTAAGTGTTTAACTCTCTTAGGTCGGTGGATTGGCTACTAATTGCAAAAAGTTTATCTCAGAAATAACGTTACTTTACTTTAAAAAATAATAGCGTGTTTGAAGCAAAAATATGCTTTTGTGTATTGCTTACGTTCCCTTCTGTAACCTCAAATATATTCTGCAGAGGTTGATGACTTTTTGAAAAAGTTCCAAAATGTGTCAAAGTCACAAACTTCTGGGTCAGGTTAATAAGTCATACATCCTTAAGGATTACAAATGAGTTACCTATGATAACAAATAGATTACTTATGATTACAAGTGGATTATCACGGATAGGTGGATTACAATGGATACCAAGTGGAGGAGACACCGGTGTACATTGTTGTTAGCATTCCAGGGACTTCTGCGTGAGAAATTGGAAAATCGAAAATATCTCAAAATCTAACTTTCAAATCTGTTCAGGATTGGAAATCTAATCAGACGTGGAGGAGAGTCGTTTACCCTTACTATTTCAAAACACTTTGTGATTGGTTTTTGGCTGCCTAATGGAGTTTCCCCTATTTCTTCTCTGGTCATACTTTCAATCGCACCGCTGTACATGTTTATTTTTGCCCGTTTTTGAAAGCTAGAAATTATTATATACATTCCGCGAAGAATTTTACTAGCCACCACTATTGCCAAGACTTCTCCATTGGACGTTGATAATACAGTTTGTTCTTCGGTTGGAATAGGCAGAAGGACATTATTTTCTCCTTTCATATAAATTAGTTTATCGTGAGGAAAAGTGTATTTTCGAATTTCAAATCGCCGGGACGGATTCGTGTTAGGAATAAGCCGAACAGACCTAAATTCTTCAGGTATATATCTCAGCATGTATAAAGAAGAATCACTGACAGGAGGAGACCTGTCCCTTTCACGAAGATGAGGCTCGGAACGAGGAACAGCAATCCCAGGGCTTGAACTCTGCGAACTTGAATCTGCAACAAGAAACAGAGATTTCTATTTTCCTACAGTAGACAATCGTATGTTCGTGGGGGTGGTCCTTATTTAGTTTTTTTTTGGAAATGGTTTTCGCGATTCTGGTACGAAAAATAGAATGTCCTCCAAATGTCAGCCAAATCGTTAATACTTGTCCATCCCCCCAGCAGGAACTTGAAGTTGTCCATTAAAAACAACATGAGAGAAACTGTGCAACAACGTTTAATTTACGTAACTGTTTCAGTTTTTAGAGTTCTGTAGCAGCGGGCAAACACATTTATAGTTTCAGTCGTATCACCGTCAGTAGGACTTTTCGCCCGATAGGATTGGATACGATACAATTGGATCGGATAGGGTAGAATAGGTTACAATAATATAAAATCAGATAGAATAAGATAGTACCGGAGAGAGTCGGATATGATCGCATCGGATGCGATACGATAGGATTGGATAGGGTCGGATAGGATATGACTTATTATTAATCTACTCTAATCAACAAATTTTCTAAGTGAAATAAAAACATACATATGGTAAACATTTAAATTACTATAATAAATAAGCTACACAAACTTTTTTGGCAGGCAGATTTCGCCAGGGTCGGGACAAGTCACACTAAATAAGTCATCCCGCGATAAGTTTTCCGAGGAAAAGTTATCTTAGGACATCACATTCCAAAAGACGTTTCAAGGGACAATGGTTCGAAGCACCATTGATCATTCTTCTGCCACGGCTTCCATGCCTACATTGACTACTTTTTATTCAAATAAATCGTTCACATGCGATGATGATCTCTATGTAATGCTTAGATAATCTTAATTTCGGAAAACTTCAAATTTCCAAAATATCCTGCATTTCTTTACTATTTGGGCCATAATTTTTGCATTTTCTATAGTCAGTCACTAAGAATATAATAAAAATAAAAAATAGATACAATATATATAAAAAAATTCATAAATTGTTCTAAAGCAAAGTGTGGACAGAAATCTCAAATCATTGAGAAAATCTTATAAAAAGGTCAATCAACAATTGAAAAACAGCTTATTTCTGTAGTTCTGAATTAAATATTTGAAAGCTTTGCTAAGAAAATAACTTTGACTTCAGAAAGCATTCGATGATTCCAGAAATACCAAATTTTTTAGTCAAATCCAAACCTTCACTGTTCAATAATTTGAAATTGATGTTGCTAAAAATTTTATACTTTTAGTTTGATACGTTATAGAAGAGACAATTTTGAAGTGGTATACATGGGGAATTGAATAGTTTGATTTCAAAACTGAAAGAAACCATTTTTTTTATAGAAACATTGCAAACTTCTGGTTTAAAATTTAGTTTACAAGCTTTAATTTAAAAATAATAAAATTGGAAACAGACAAAAATGAATAATATTTAATTGAAAAAAGATAAATAAAGCAATAGTCTCAATAGTTGAACAATCGTGAGTGCTTTTTTCTCAATCTGTAGAATTCTGAATCTCATAAGTTCAAAACTTTTTCATTTTGAAATTGTAACATTATATTAGGATTTATATTTCAAAAGTTTTTCAGCAATTATTTATATTGTTAGTAAGATTGATTTTGTACGCTTTCAACGAAATATATGTTATATAATTTACAGAATCCGTTAATTAAAACATATCAAAAATTAAAGTTCGGGATTTCAATAACGAATTATATCTTGAATTGATAATTACTTTTGATCTACTAAATTAAAAATAGTCACATAAAATTGTTTGAAAATCGTTATCTACAAAAATAAAACCTACCTTAACGCGAAATTGACATGTTTATTAGTTCAAATACCCTTTTAAATACTTTATAAATCTTAGATTTCTTTATTTTTGTCCCTAAAAGACACTTAAAATTTATATAATTATCAGACTCAAGTATTGAATTTTTTATAGAATTTTCGGAAAACGATTTTCATTGAATGGAAGCGGAGTGATGTAAAGTGAATAATATAAATTGCTCATTTCTTAAGTACGAAGTACTATATGAAAAAAAAATTATATTATTGTAGATTAAAATCTAGCGTTGTTTTGAAGGACTGCTTTTTGTTGATCATGCTGTTTCATTCATTAGTTTTCAATATTTTTTGTTTCTCGTTCTGCTGATACTTGCTTGATTTTGGTGTATTTATCTATTATTTCATAAGTATTCTTTATTCATTAAAATGTGATGTTGCTTCAAAGGACAGTTTCTCAATAATCATATTATTTTAGAAATTGATTTATAATTTTTTCATTTCTCGTTCTGCTGATTTTTGTGGGCTTTTTGTACTTTTATGCATTCATTTTATGGTCATTCTGCATTTACGATTTAGTGATGAAAAATAAAATCTTTATCCGATTTAAATTACTTCCCTACAAATTATTTTATTTTTTGTGAAAATTTCCCCACTGCTTATGCATACAAAGCAATAAAATTCATGTAAGCAAAGTTTAAACAAATTATTAATTGATTACATTAAACTTTTAAACATTTTTTTTCCGAGAATAGGTTTGAAATAGCCCTACCGCTAACCACCCACTCGTGCTTTAAGGAAGTATTTCTATTTGACCGTGCTTTTTTTCAGGCGTTTTTCAAAAATTCATAAAAAATACGATTGTTAATATTTTTAAATGGATTTTTTTTATGTTTTCAAGCAGATCTTAAACTGGGGAGAATACATGGTTACCAATTTAAAAAGAAATAATAGGAAGCGCTGTAGCATTTCAAATAATGTGTCCCGGAAACGACACCCCCACTTGGCTGACATGATTCAGCTGCTCGAGGTCATCTGAAGCAGAAAAATCGAAGAGATTCTTAAAATATACGAGTACGGCTATAGCCGGGACTAAAACAAATTAAAAAATTGAAAATTTACAAAATGGCGCCCATTTGAAATTTTTTTTGCAAATTTTTACTTTTTTTAGGTAGTTTTTGACTTGCTAAAATTAAAAAATCATTATTTTTTTTTATTGTAGTTCGGGTTATAGCCAAACATCTGCTAATATATCCTTCAAATTTGAGCTTAATCGGACCAGTGGTTTTGACCGAATCATGTTAGCCATTATAAAAAATCCTGTTTTGAGAAAAACGAATGGCTCAACATGTAGCGTGACACTGGAAATTCAGACCTAACACTGAAAGTTTTGACTAGAACTTGGATACAAATCTATAAATGCTTTCGGAACATCGTATTGGGAAAGGAAAACCTGTTTGAGACGAACAATGACTCTATTATACACATTTATGACCTGCCTGCCAGCCGAGGCGGGCCTCCACAGCGTGCGGCTGAGTACTCTCCGCTCTGCGCAGTTGACCCTGCTGCAGCTACGTTAAAAAGTCCGAACCAAACAAATCCGTTTGCGTACAAATTCCACATACTATATACTATCAAAAAATAAAATCGATTTTGTGGTCCGGTCAATTAAGAATACCCCCTTAAGTATCCGGCTCATGCTGCAAGTTCCACACTCTTCGGCTGTCGCCTCTTTTGCGCACTTGTATTGAAAATAGTTATACGTAAATTGTCGTAGATCAGATACACGACATATTTAATTTCGCATTTAATTTTAATACGCTTTGCCGAAATGGAAATTCAGTTTGTATATAGCCCTGCGCTGGCGCTACAAAAAAAAACATTACTACAATACTAACATTACTCCAATTACTAACAATATGGAGGTTACCTGTTTTTATATGAAGGATTCCAAAACACTTTGAGATTGGTGAACGGGTACCCAATGGAGCTTCCCGGATTTCTCCTGGGGTCATTTCTTCGATGACGCCGCTGTCCATGTTTATTTTTGCTCGTTTTTGAGAGCCAGTTATTGTTGTATAAATTCCACGAAGGTAACTATTAGCCTCCACTATTGCAAAAACTTCTCCATTGGACGTTGATAACACAGTTTTTTCCTCGGTTGGCATAGAGACAAGGACCTGATGTTCTCCTTTCACTTGAATTGGTTTATTGCGAGGAAAAGTGTATTGTCGAATTTCAAATCGCCGGGACGGATTCGTGATAGGAATAAGCCGAATAAATCTGAATTCTTCAAGTGTGTATCGAAGTAAGTATGAAGAAGAATGACTGGCAGGAGGAGATTTGGACCTGGCACGAAGTGGAGGCTCGGCCTGAGGAGAAGACCTGTTCAAAGAACCCGGAGCGGGATGTCTGGCAGGAGAATAAGACATTTCAGAACGAGGAACATCAGGCTGAGGGGTTGAAGTCTGTATCCTCAAATCTGCAAAAACAAACAAAGCTTTACATTTTCTTAAAGTAGGCAATCGTGTTTTGGTGAGTATTAATGAATTAATTACAAACTGGCGTGGTGCAGCGAGGGAATAATGTATTGTCATTTTAGGTTAATTAAACAAAAATGCTAATTTGAAGAATCAGAATCAACTATTATTTGAAACGGCTAGTTTGATTTTCTCTTATTGTAATCTAATTTAATCTACTTCAACCATAATTGGAGGTCCCGCGAGTCAATTCAAAATTTTTTTCTGGTCGAAAAAGATGAAACTTGAAAAATAAGCATTTATTAGACTTAAAAAAAGAAAGAAAAATTGAACAATTTTTGTATTTGAAAGATAAAAATTAAAGAAGTAACGAATTTTCTCATTTGTAATGCAAGTTTGAAAAAAGTAAAGAATTTTGTTTTTTCACTTTTTCCAACATTTTGAAGGCCTAATATCAACCCAAATGCTCATAGGAATTTCCGCAATGAATTATAATTAAGACTTCACAGGCCAGGCAGCAGGGTGTTAAAAAGGCAGTTACCTGAAAAAAATGCTGAAGAGATGAAAATTGGTAATTTAGTACTTTTCCACATACTGAAAAATATACTAAGTTTGCTAACACTGCCCATTCGAGCTTCGACGCCATGTTTAGAAATTGGCATTCAAAATCCGTGCTTTTAAAAATATATCCTGTTTGGTGCACGATAATAATGATTAATTGTTAGCATTATTATTGATATTATTATAATATTGAACTATTATTATTGTTGTTTTTATAATAATAGTAATAATTATTATTGATAATTGTATTCGTTTCTACATCACTTATGAGGTAAAGTAAAGGGCACTTTTTTTTTCTTGTGGTTTCCCCATTATGCCTAATCCACGTGGATGGATAGATTGATGAATATATCGGTGGAGTGATGGATTTTTGGATTATCTTTGGATAAGTTTGTTATGATGTTTGCGATCTGATAATTTTTTTTCGGTTTGAAATTCTCGATTAACCGGTTTGTGCTTCTATTGTGCAATCCTTCTCTAGTGGTTTTTTTTGTCGCCTAAATCCTCTTCTCCCTCAGTTTGCGACAGTTCACAGATGTTAGCTTCGATTTCTTTCTCTCCTCACTCTCATCAGAGTCGCTCAAAATCTCGGCAACCTTTGCGTAGTCCTTCCCATTGTAATTCATGCAACGGATGGAAGATTCTAGCCCTGCCTTCCGGCAGCCACATGACGAGCAGCACTCTTATTTGTATGTGCAGGAGAGGAATTTGAGAAGAGCCTCAGGAGCAGGATCTTATGCCGTTGTGACTCGATTGGTGACAAAAAGCAAATCCAATCTAGCTTCTCTTCACCGCATTACCGCAGCAGTACGACAGCATTTATTCTGAACTTATCATCAGATTCAAAATTGGTATGGTGTTCAGAAAAATCCGGAAGAATGGGGATTGAAGAGAAGCACGACTGGCCTTACTCCGCTCACAACGACACAAGATCCTGTTCGTGATACTCTCAGAATGTGAGCATGAATTTTAGCAAATTCATCTCCTGCAAATGCAAAAAAGGATGCGGCTTAGCATATGGTTGTAGGAAGGTAGGGCTTAAATGTTCCGTCATTTGCATCAATTGCAATTTACTTTACTTCATAGGTGGTGTGGAAGCAAGTACAATTATCAATAATAGTTATTATTATAATTATATTATAAAAACAACAACAACAACAATAATAATGAAAGTTCAATATTATAATAATAATAATATGATATAATGTAATAATAATAACTTGAATTTCAGGTGACAATATGATTGATATTTTGAACAAAAGTTGCAGTGAATTTCATCCACTATAATTTCTGTTTAAACATCTTTCTTCTAGGATGCACCAAACAGGAGATATTTGTAAAAACACGGTTTTTGGGTGCCATTTTTCAAAATGGCGACAAAGCTTAAGTGGGGGTGTTAGCAAACTTAGTATCTTTTTCAGGATGTCGAACAGTAACATATTACGATTTTTCATCTTTTCAGCATTTTTTTCCAGGTAAAAGTACCTATTGCCTGAGTTGTTATAACGAGGAAGCATTGTAGAAAATTATTATTTCAGACCCATAATTTCTTAAAAAAATTCTCTGTTCCAAATCAGAAATGTAATTCTCATGGCCAAACATTATCTGATGTTTCAAATCAGAATTATAGTTCCTTCCTAGAAGTTCTCGTTACAAAAATTTTTTTTTTTCAATTGTACAAATTGTAATTTGCCGAAAGCTTAAAAATGGAATTAAGATTATAGATATATTTTATTATCAAATTCATCAATAGAATTGAGGATAGCCGCCCAGTAAAACACGAAAGTAGAAACAATCCTCATATTTTCAAATTAGAGGAAAAACTGAAGGATATATTAATGAAGAATTTTATTAATAATGTAACTGATGAATAGTCTAGTGCTTTATCAGATTATATAAACCTATAGTCTTCATCTCTCCGATTGTATACGTGAACCTTGTCCTTATCAGATATTTACATTTCATCAGAGTTAGATACAAGAAAAAAAATGTTATTTCTAAATTCGTTGAAACTAATATCACAATTTATAAAATAAACATTATCTATTATAATTTAGAAATATAATATCTCCATTTTTTTTAAATTTAAAAGAGGAAAGTTTCAAGTTCACGCAAGTTCTGATTTGCAAGAAAAATAAAGTTTAATGTGAAACAAATTCGGATTTGGGACAAGAAATTTTCAATATTTTACGAATTATGACTTAGATCAGGGACTGAGTTTGTAAATTTCCTTTGTCTCTATCAGAATTGAAATGATTTTCTGAAATTTTCTGTTTCATGTCAAAAATTACATGTTCCAAGATAAATTTATAATTATTTACAAAATTCCCTGTTCCAGAGTCAAAATTATACATCCTTACGAAATTTATATTTATAATATTTATATTATTTCATTTTTTTCCCCGGCTAAACTCAGAATCATAATTCTCTTATAGCATTTCTAATACCAAGTCATAATTAAATTTAGTTTTAAAATTCCCTGTTTCAATTCAGAAATCCTTGCATAATACCGAACCAGACACTCAGTTTCCCATTAACCCTCACACTCCCTTTGGTACCAGCATGTATTGTTTCTATTGTTTGTAGAAGCCATCCTTTGACTCCGTAATCTTCCAGGACTTCCCAAAGTCATAATCTATCCACCCTGTCAAACGCTTTTTCTAGATCAAAAAAACTGTTTTCTGTGATCTGCACTAAGCTAAATATTTGATCTGTACATGATCTGCCTGGCATAAATCCACTTTGGACTTCCCATATATTTTCTTCGCTTAAAATTTATCTAATTATCAGACTCAAGTATTGGATTTTTTAAAGAATTCTCGGAAAACGATTCATATTAAATCAAAGCCGAGTGATGTGAAGTGAATAATATAAATTTCTCATTTCTCAAGTATCAAGTACTATATAAAAATAGAATTATATTATTGTAGATTAAAATCTAGCGTTGGTTTGAAGGACTGTTGCTTGTTGATCATGCTTTTTTATAAAATAATTTTCAATTTTTTTTTGTCTCTCGTTCTGCTGATACTTGCTTGATTTTGGTGTCTTTATCTATTATTTTATGGGCATTCTTTATTCATAGAAATGTGATGTTTCTTTGAAGGACAGTTTCTCAATTATCATATTATTTTAGTAATTGATTTACAATTTTTTTATTTCTCGTTCTGTAGATTTTTGTGGGCTTTTGTACCTATATGCATTAATTTCATGGTCATTCTGCATTTAGGATTCAGTGATGTAAGATGAGATCTTTATTCGTTTTAAATTCCTTTTCTACAAATTATTTTATTTGTTGTGAAAATTTCCCCACTATTTCTGCATAGAAAGCAATACAATTTATGTAAGCAAAGTTGAAAAAAATCATTAATTGATTAAATTGAATTTTTTAAGAATTTTTTTCCAGAATAGGTTTGAAAAAGCTATAAAAATTATTTTAGAAATCTGTTAAAAATGGAAGAAACAACAATAGAGGATAAGTATTTTGCAACACCCTCCTCGAAAGTAGGGATATCCATGTCTCTAAATGATATGCAAAGTGCTTTAATCCAACATACTCTGCAAGATGGATAATGGCGCATGTTCACCGGCAAAATAAAATGTATGCCTAAAAATTATTTCTTTTTAATTATACAGAAATGTAGATGAAAACCACCATACGGGGTCAGGAATTTTGCGAAAAGTGTAAAAAAGTGTTGAATCATTTTCTCACGTGGTTTTTGAAAAAAAAACAGCGTGTAATACACGTAAGCACAGGCACACACACTCTTCGGCTGTCGCCTCTTTCGCGCACTTTTATCACAAATAGTTATATGTAAATTGTCTTAGATCAGATACAAGACATGTGTAATATCGTATTTGATTTTAAACCGCTTTCCCGCAATGAAAATTCAGTTGTGCTCAGAGGGGGTACTAAAAATACGTAAATTGCATCTCTAGAATATAGCCCTGCGGTGACGCTACAAACAAATCTACATTTATATAATACTAACATTACTAC
This sequence comes from Andricus curvator, assembly GCA_932195095.1. Lineage (NCBI taxonomy): Eukaryota > Metazoa > Arthropoda > Insecta > Hymenoptera > Cynipidae > Andricus > Andricus curvator. The sequence goes on from CAKNYM010052449.1 coordinate 531,354, forward strand.
AATTAATAACAATATGGAGGTTACCTGTTTTCATATGCAGGATCCCAAAACACTTTGAGATTGGTGAACGGGTACCTAATGGAGCTTCCCGGATTTCTCCTGGGGTCATTTCTTCGATGACGCCGCTGTCCATGTTTATTTTTACCCGTTTTTGAGAGCTAAATATTGTTGTATAAATTCCACGAAGGTAAGTATTAGCCTCCACTATTGCAAAAACTTCTCCATTGGACGTTGATAACACAGTTTTTTCCTCGGTTGGCATAGAGACAAGGACCTGATGTTCTCCTTTCACTTGAATTGGTTTATTGCGAGGAAAAGTGTATTGTCGAATTTCAAATTGCCGGGACGGATTCGTGATAGGAATAAGCCGAATGAATCTAAATTCTTTAAGTGCGTATCCCCGTAAGTATGGAGAAGAATGAGTGGCAGGAGGAGAGTTGGACCTGGCACGAAGTGGAGGCTCGGCATGAGGAGAAGGATTGCTCAAAGAACTCGGAGCGGGATGTCTGGCTACAGAAGAAGAAATTTCGGAACGAGGAACATCAGGCCGAGGGTTTGAAGTCTGTATGCTCAAATCTACAAGAAGAAACAGAGCTTTATATTTTCGTAAAGAAGGCAATCGTATGTTGGTGAGTATTAATGAATTGATTACAAACTGGCGTGGTGCAGTGAGGGAATAATGTATTGTCATTTTAGGTTAACTAAACATAAATGCTAATTTAAAGAATTAAAATCAACTAATATTTGAAACGGCTAGTTTAATTTACTCTTATTGTGATCTAATTCAATGTAATTCAAGCATAACCTAAAAAGATAAAAAAAATTAAAAAATTTCTTAATTCGGAAGATAAAAATTAAAGAAGTGTAGCAGATTTTTTTATTTGAAATGCAAGTTTTAAAAAAGTAAAGAATTTTGTTTTTATTTGAAATCAATAAAATTTGTAGACGTAGAGTAGCGGTATTTTTTCCTCGTTTTTGCAGTTTTCAATGAAGTATTAAAAAAAAACTTACCTGGAAAAAAATACTGAATAGATGAAAATTGGTAATAAAGTACTTTTCGACATATGTGCTGAAAAATATACTAAGTTTGCTAACACCGCCTACTTAAGCTTCGCCGCCATTTTAAAAAATGGCGCCCAAAATCTGTGCTTTTAAAAATATATCCTGTTGTAGCAAATTTCATCCACTATAATTTCTGTAAGATCGTTTTTCTTCGAGGATACAATAAACAGGAGATATTTGTAAAAACACGGATTTTGGAAGCCATTTTTCAAAATGGCGACGAAACTTAATTCGGGGGGAGCTAGCAAACTTAGTATGTTTTTCAGGATGTCGGAAAGTACTATATTACGAATTTTTATCTCTACAGAATTTTTTTCAGGTAAAAGTACCTATTGCCTGGGCTATTAGAACGGGGAAGTATCGTAGAAAATTATTATTCCAGACCCATAGTTTATTAAACAAATTCTCTGTTCCAAATAAAAATTTTAATTCTTATGGCCAAACATTATCTTATGTTTCAACTCAGAATTATAATTCCTTCCTAGGATTCTCTGATAAAGAAAAAAAATTTTCAAAATGTTAGGAAGTCTCTTAAAACCTTTAAAAATCGTTTGAATTGATTAAAATCTTTTGGGCGCTTATCAATTGACCGGGAATTTCAATTCATCCATCAGTTAGACACCCCGCAAATATTCCAGATAATCAGATAACCGAACAAATTGTAATTTGCGGAAAGCTTAAGAATGGAATTAAAATTAAAGATATATTTTATTATTAAATTCACCAATAGAATTGAGAATAGCCGCCCAGGAAACAACGAGAGTAGAAACAATCCTCATATTTTCGAATTAGAGGAAAAACTGAAGGATATATTAATGAAGAGTCTTATTAATAATGTAACTGCTGAATATTCTAGTGCTTCATTAGATTATATAAACCCATAGTCGTTATCTCTTCGATTGTATACGTGAACCTTGTCCTTATCAGATATTTACATTTCATCAGAGTTAGATTCAACAAAAAAAAAATGTTTTTTTCTTAATTCGTTAAAACTGAAGTTACAATTTATACAATAAATATTTTCTATTATAATTCAGAAATATGATACGTCCCTTTTTGTAAAATTTGAAGAGGGTAGTTTAAAATCCATGCAAATTCTTATTTGTAGAAAAAATAATGTTTAAATTCAAACAGGTTTGGATTTGGGACAAGGAAGTTTAAATATATTGTGAATTATGACTTAAATCAGGGATTGTTATTGCAAATTTCCTTTTTATAATTCAGAATTCAAATAATTTTCTAAAATTTTATGTTCCAAGACAAAATTACCTGTTCCAAGACAAAACTAATATTATTCAAAAAATTAAATTTTAACGATTTTTAAAATTTGCATTTCATGTAGAAATTCTGTCAGAATTATATTCATTCATTTACGGATATTCCCTATTCCAAATCACAAATTATCTAAAAATAACATTTTGAACACTTGTTTTTAACATACAATTTGTCAAGAGTTTTATTTTTATTTGAAAAATGAAAATAAAATGATGATCTTCTTTAGCTTGAAAAACAATGAATGAAAATTGTTTTCAATAAACAATCAAAAATGTACAATTTGTTCATTTTTTTATTTTCATCAAAGGCAATCTTTTCTGCGTAAGTTTGTATGATGGGGTGGTCCAAAAATGCATTGGAATTTCTTTTTTACTCCTCATGCATATAGCCCGAAATTTATAAAAAAAAAAAATTTGTTTTAAAAAGACTCATGAAGTTTAACACGTATTTCTCATAAGAAAAAAAGACGTTTTCGTAAATTTTATTCAGAATCGTCAATATTAGGTGAATCGACTTGAAACTCTATAATTCTCTTTACAATTAGCCTCAAAATACGGATCAAAACTCAGTTTTTAAACATCACCCTCAGAACTCTCTTTCATAGGGTCCCAAAAAAACCCCATAAGTGAAAAATTGGGGTTTGCGAGTTTTTGGCGTTAATTATGATTTTTTTTGCTTTTTTTTTGTAAATACAAATTTTTTATAATACAAAATACTATTTTCTACTGATAATAAGATGTTTATATGAATTGTTCAAAAAATGTATTCTTGTGTTTAGCAATTTTCTCTTAGAATAGAGTTAGAAAGTTGAGCAACCCTATTGTATAAGGACATTGTTCTGTAAGACCCATATATACAGAGATAAAAAATCTTGAAGAAAACGTTCCATAATTTTAAATTGTTAATGAATGTGAAAAATTTTTAAATGTTGCAGAATCATTTGGCATCATTTATAGTACCGTAAACAATACAAAATAAACCAAAAATGAACAAAATGTACAAAAGAGTGAAATTTTCAACAAAATATATGACTTTGTAATCAAATAGTTGAATTTTCAGCTAAAAATGATCAATTTCCAACACAAAATTAAATACGTTAATTTTTATTTGAAAAAGTTAATTTTCTATTAAAAACAAATGAATGTTTGGAAAAAATTGTTCTATTTTCAACCACACAGATAAATCTTTATCAACAAAAGAATTTTAAACAAATTAGTCTAACTTTTAGGTCGATAGTTCAATTTTTACCCAATTAAGATGAACTCTTAACGGAAAATGTAATGTAAACAACAACATTCAAAATACAAAAAAATTAAATATTTGAGCAAACGACACAAACTACAAAAATAACAAAAAAACAAATGTCATCCGACCAAAAAAGAGCTAAAAATTCTTTATGCATCATTTTTTGATAGAATGCGTAATTTTTGTTTTATTCATCACAGAAAAACATTAAAAATGAAAAAATGAAATTTTTGGATAAACGACACAAGCTATGAAAGAAATGAATAGACAAAAGCTGCTCATCCAAAAAAGAGCTACAAATTTTTCATGAATAATTTTTAGATAAGATAAGTAGATTTTCTTTTAATCGTAAAAAATAAGATTAAAAATAAAAAATTAAATTTTTAGAAAAACGACACAAGAGACGAAAAGAATGAAAAGACTAAAGTTGTTCAACCAAAAAAGATCTACGAATTTGTTATAAACTCTTGTTATGAAAATATATTAAAAATAGAAAAATTAACTTTTTGGAAAAAGGACCCAAGCTACAATAACATTTTATTCAACAACAATTTTCGCCTGAATTATATATTCACAAATTTTTTTGAAAACACTTTATGCTAGGATGCGTATTTTTAGTGCAAATCGTAAAAAATAACATTGAAAATAAAGAAATAAAAATGTATGGAAAAGCGACACGAGTTGCAATAAAAAATACAATAACAAAATTGTTCTTTTTTTATAAGATGCGCACTTTTTTAATTATAAAAACAAGACAATGAAAATACGTAAGTTTCAATACCAATGCATATTATGAATTGTAATAATATAAATTTATTGAAATGATACATTTTTCAGGGTAGTTGAGAATAAAATGTAATGCAAAATAATAAACAAATATTTAAGTAACCATTAAAAATAAAATTTGAACTTTATTTTACTACATCTGAATGAGCAGCCCCAGGCCGAAGTACAGAAATAAATATAATATACATTTCATATAACAGAGTGCACGAGATACGTGATGAGAATGTGTTCGTTAAAGCCGAAGGATCTTTAACAGAAGAGAATTCACAATCACCAAATTACAGTGTTGATGCTTTGACCTTTAATTTTACAAGGCCTGTGCACAAATATGTGGGAAATACCACCACCGAGCGCGTAGCGCGAGGTAAGTACATTATAAGGCGCGAAGCGCGAGAACCAACAGTCATGTATGACTGTTAACCATTTTTTAATTACTTCGAAAATCGTGCCCGATCACTCGCTTCAGAAAATATAATTTTTAGAGTGAATAAAAAACCAGCCTGAAAAAATTAAAGTACACCTCCTCATCTTTCTAATAATCAATTCCTGAATCAATTCCTGAAAATGAAACAAGAATCGAACGACCAAATTTCGACAACCACCACAAAATGCTCCTATTGTAATTAAAGAAAAATCTGTTACTTTGGGCAAAAATAAAAAAGAGGAAAGAAAAATGAGAAAGCAACCAACCAAATCCCCTTCCTTCTCTTTTATATTTCTTTCGTCTTTTTTTTGTGTTTTTTTAATTTTTCCTCTTCTTTCTTCTCTCATTTTTCTCATTTTTGTTTCCGCTTTTTCATTTTTGTCCAAAGAAACAATTTTGTTTTTAAATTACAATAGGAGAATTTTGTGGTGGTTGTCCAAATTTGGTAGCTGGATTCTTGTTTTATTATCAGGAATTCTATACATTAACTTGAGTATTGGACGTTGAATAGGATTTTGAATTTGATTTTAATCTAATTTAAAATTCTTGACTTTCTATTCAACAGTAACCATATCATTCCTGATAGAACTTCCTTTTGATTAGAAAAAAAAATGTGAACGATGACCAATTTCAACAAAAGACATAAACAATGATAGCTGGATGGGGTTAGTCCCACCCCATATGTACGTCAAATTAAAAATTAGGCATCCTATCAAAAAATGATTAAAAATAAATTTGTAGCTCTTTTTTGGGTGAACAGCTTTCGTTAATTCATTTTTTCCATAGCTCCAAAAAAAATTATTTTGATTTTGCTTTTTACGAAGAAAATAAGAATGACGCCTCTTATCAGCAAATAATTAATAACAAATGTTGAGATCTACTTTAGTTGCATTATTTTTGTGTGTGCATTATTTTTCGTATCTTGCATATATGCAAAATTTTGACTTTTCATGATTTTTTTTTTTGTGTTCAAAACCAAAACCGTTGGTCAAAAAATGCTGATTAACGAACTCGACGCAACCTAATCCGATTAGTCTTCCAAAAGTCAACCGGTATACAGACGACAACGACGACGACAGACAGACAGACACCATCATAAAACCTCTTTTTTCGGATTCAGGGGGTCTCAAAACGTGGAGATTTAGAGAAATCACTCAACCGAAGCAGATTATTATTTAAACACACAGCTGCGTTTCTAAAAAAAGAGATAAATTTAAATTCAAAAAGACAAATTTGTGATTGTGAATTCTTTTTTGTTGAAGCTCCTTCGGCCTTAGCGAAGAATTTATCATCACGTACCCCGTGCTTTGCACTCAAAAATTTTTACATTCTCATTCTAATGAGAAGGTATTGGTTTTATGTAAAATTTGACATAGTCGGTTTTCATCAAATCTCCACGTTTTTAGACCCCCTGAGCTAGAAAAAACGATTTTTACCAAGGTGCCTGTCTGTAGTCTGTAGTCTGTCTGTCTGTCTGTCTGTAGCCACGATAACTTTCGAAAAAATGATCAGATTTGATTGAGCGTTGGCACACTTTTTTATGGCCGAAAAAGAGAGAACGAGTTCGTTAACCAGCTTTTTTGGATGAAAATTCAAAAAGTGAGCACATTTTGAAAATTTTTGAGACCACTTTTTTTGAAGATTTGAGAATTCTATGTACGGTTATTAGTAGTACGCAAAATGACGAACAAAATATTCTAATGACTTTTCGTGATAAAAAAAAAATTACTGGAGTTATAGCATTTTCAAAATTCCAAAAAACAAACGAAAATGAACATTTTAAGCCGAAAAACGCACGATATGAAAAAAAGTCAAGAGGAGAAAAACGTTGATTCCTGAACACCCTATAATATTTTCTTAACAACTTTTTGAATTTTTTGAAAAATAAAAAATTCAAATTTTGATCGCACAAAAACTTAATGAAAAATCAAAAAAGCCATTTTGCTGTCAAACTATGCAAGATACCAGAAAAGATCATCTCACCAAAATTGTGCACCTAAAAAAGATCTACAAATTTCTTACCATTCACTTTTTGATATGACGTGTAGTTTTTGTTTTATTCGTAAAAAACAGCATTGAAAATAGAAAAATCAAATTTTCAGACGAATATTACCAGCTACGAAAAAATAAAAGAAACAAAATTTGTTCATCCAAGGAAGAGGTACAAATTTGTTGTGACTCATGTTTCGATAGGATGCGTGGTTTTTGTTTTATTCGTGAAAATAACATTGACAGTAAAAAAATCAAATTTTTGAAAAAACAATGCAAGGTACGAAAACATATAAATGAACACAAATTGTGCATTCAAAAAAGACTTACAAACCCGTAATCAATTTTTGTGGTAAGAATATATTCAAAATGAAAAAAATTAACTTTTTTGATAAACGGCACAAGCTAAAATAAAATGTTAACTAATAAAATTTGTCGCCTAAATTATATCATTACTTTTCATTTGAAATCAAATACAAATTTAGTAATTTGTATATGAAGAACATATAACACGAAGCACAAAATGCGCGCTCAGTGTATTTACCAAATCGCACGCCGTAAGTGGGCTCAAACTTTTTTGTTTCTATCATACGGTTCAAATGATTTTCAAATCAAATATCGAGCGCGAAGCGCGAGTGTCTGGATGAGAATGTGTTCCTTAAGGTCGATAGAACCTTGAGTAAATAAAGTTCCTTTTCAGTCTAAAATAAAAGAAAATTTAACAATCACTTAATATGTAGAGGTTTTGATAATTTTATAATATTTGCAAACAAACTTTTTCTTTTCATCGAAGTCGAACACGAAGTTCAAAAATCTATAGGAGCCGAGCGTAAAGCGCGATGCAAATACGCCCGAGCGCGTAGCGCGAGATCCAACAGTCGCGCGCTATATTTTCTTAGCAAAGGAGAAATCCTGCTAAACGTCTAGGTGGGACAGCTAAACAATTTTTTGCGGTGTAGTTCTTTTTTGGATGAACAACATTTATCTATTAATTTTCTTCGTAGCTTGTGTTATTTTTCTAAACATTTAATATTTTTATTTTAATGCTACTTTTTATGATTAAAATAAAAACTGCGCGTCCTATCAACAATTTATTCATTACGAAATTGTAGATCTTTTCTCGAGTGAACAACTTTTGTCTATTTATTTTTTTCGTAGCTTGCGTAGTTTGTCCAAAAATTTGATTTTTAAAGTTTTAATGTTGTTTTTTTTATGAATAAAACAAAAACAACGTGCCCTACCAAAAAGTGATTATAACAAATTTGTAAATTTTGTTTGGGTGCACAATTTTTGTTCATTCATACTTTGTTCGTATCTCGCATAGATTGACAACAAAATGGAATTTTTTATTTTCTATTATTTTTTGTGCGATCAAAATTCAAAAAGTTGTTATGATAATCTTGTAATGTTTTCAAAAAGAAACGTTTTTCTTCCTTAGACTGTTTTTATATCGTGCGTTTTGTTTGGCTTCAAATTTTCATTTTCGTTTGGTCGAAAAAAGTCGCAAGGATAAATTATTCGAGTTTCCGAGCACTACGAATAGGCGTACATAGAATTTTTAAATTAAGAGAAAAATGGTCTCCCAAATTTTGAAAATGCTCTATTTGAATTTTTACCAGGAATGGGTCAACCAAAACCACCACCTTACGCTTCCCTAATTCTTTCCCTGTCCTTTTTATATTACTAGGGACCAACATGTTTCCAAGCAAATTTAGACTTCCCCATCAGGGATTATTTATAGAAAAACCATATGTATGAATAATATAAACCTATGCTAATTAAAATTCACATAACATCTGAAAATAAAAACAATAGATATTTATGGAAAAAGTTACTTTGTGTAATTCTTCAATTATTGGTCAAAACCAAATCACCTATAACAATCATTTTTCATAACAATCATATCAATCACATTTTCCCAACTACTATCAATTTCGCTGAAATCCATCTTTCTAAAAAACGAACAAGGGCAACAAAAATTAAAAATGGTAAAAGGTTAAATTTCTGCGTTCAACTCCACACAGTAGATTCCACTACTTTTCCCATAATCATCACAACACTAACAACAGATAAGCTTTCATTATTCATACCTGTAGTTTTCCCATAAATATTCCCTGATGAGGAAGTCTAAATTAGCTTCGATACATGTCGGTCGCTAGTAGTATAGAAAAGACGGAGAAAGAATAAAGAAAGAGTGAGAGGTTCGTTTTGGTTCACTCTTTCCTTTTTCTCCCTTCTTTTTCTTTCCTACTGCATTTTTCTCTAACAAGCCGAAAAGGAGGTAGGTTGGTAATATAATTTTGATTTGTGAATTTTTTCATGCACTGATTTCTATGCATACAATTATATTCATAAGAAAGCAGATTTCATTTCGATCTAAAATGAATTTTTAAATAGAGACACAAAACTCAAGATTTGTTCCAAGCTGCAAGGTTTGCTTATGAATATCTTTGAGAGTTTTTTAAAATGGGGCCAAAAAATGTTTCTACCTAAATTTGTTGAAAGAAATCTATTTTTTATTCAAATATTGTACACATGATGTTTTTAAATATTAGCAATTTTAGATACGTGTAGTTTTTATAATTTTTTTAAATATTCGGAACATGTAATAATTCAAAGAGATTTTTCAGACTCAACCTCAAAAATCTTTTATTTGATGAATTACAGTTTTGATGTTAGATTGTAAGTGACAATGTTGACATCCTTCAGAGAAACAATTTTACACAGCACTTTTCCTATCTACACCATGCGTAATCTGCTCATGTACATTTTGCCAGTCACTAATTTTCCTTGCCACTAGAACATCTTCGTATTATTTTCCCATTCTTTTTTACACGTTTTTATTACCTTATAATTAATTCATATCAATTTCAAACATTTCAAAAGTCATATCAGTTCACTCTAAATAAAAAATGTTCATTTTTCTATTGGATATTTTACTTTCATCCGAGTAGATTGGTGGGTTGGGTACTAACTGAAAAAAGTTTATCTCGGAAATAACGTAACCTCACTTAATAAATGATAGAATTTTTGGGGCAAAAACTGTTGTTACATATTCCGTATGTTACCTCCTGTGAACTCAAATATAATATGCAGAGTTTAATGAATTTTTAAAAAAGTTCCAAAATATGTGAAAGTTTTGAGTAGTAAAGGTTGGAGGTACTTGGGCCTTGAAAATTGGAAAGTCGAAAATAGCTCAGAATCTAACTTTCAAAACTGTTTAGTATTGGGAATTTCATCGAATGTGGAGAAGAATCGTTTACCAATATTATTTCAAAACACTTTAAAATTGGTGAGTTTCTGCCCAATGGAGTTTCGCGGATTTCTTCTATGGTCATTCCTTCAACGGCACCGCTGTACATGTTTATTTTTGCACGTTTTGGGAAGACAGTTCCTACTGAATATACTCCACGAAGTGTTTTATTCTTCTCCACTATTGCAAACACTTCTCCATTGGATGTGGATAATACAGTTTGTTCTTCGGTTGGCATAGGAAGATATACATTATGTTCTTCTTTAAGTTGAACTGGTTTATCGCGAGGAAAAGTATATCTTTGAATTTCAAATCTTCGGAACGGATTCTTGCGAGGAATAAGCCGAATGAATTGAATTTCTTCAAGTTTATATCCTAATATGGATATAGGAAAACGTCGGGCATAAGGAGACCTGGACCTGGCACGAAGAGGAGGCTCGGCAGGAGGTGAAGAGCCCGGAGCATGATGTTTGTCAGGAGAGTAAGAAATTCCGGAACGAGGAACACCAGCTCCAGAGTTCGAACTTTGTAAACTTGAATCTGCAGCCAGAAATAGAGAAACATCGTTAATTGAAAAAATAAATTTTTTCTTTTAAGATACAATGTAAAAAACTAAATATCGTAATTTTAAGAATGCTATGAGTGTGATAAATATAATAACTTTCTTGTCGTTATTTACGTAGATGTTCCATCCACTATATTAACATAAAAGTAAATTTTTTTATGTGAAAAAAATTTAAATAATGTCTGCTATATATAGGAGATGTTTGAATTAAATTCGCTATTGTAGAAATAACTATTATTTGAAGTAAAGAAAAAAACTTATCAATGCAAATAAATATCAGTTATTGATCAACTGAGAAATCTCGCTTCTGTAGATCTGAAATCAAGTGGTTACCCTACGAGTCAAACAAAATCACCGCAACCACGGTTACTACATTAATAAAATTTCTAAGAATATGAAGATTACCTTTTCGCATATCAAGAACTCTAAAACACTTTGAAATTGGTGAATGGTAGCTTAATGGAGTTTCCTTGATTTCTTCTGTGGTCATTTTTTCTATCGCGCCGCTGTCCATGTTTATTTTTGCCCGTTTTTGGTAGCCACCTATTTCTATATACAGTCCACGGAGGATTCTATTAGCCTCTACTATTGCGAAAACTTCACCATTGGACGTTGATAATACAGTTTGTTCTTCAACAGGCATAGGCACATGGACCTGATGTTTTCCTCTGACTTGAATTTGCTTATCGCGAGGAAAAGTGTATTTTCGAATTTCAAATCGCCGGGACGGATTTGTGTTAGGAATGAGCCGAATAAATCTAAGTTCTTCAATTTTGAATCCAAGTATGTATGAAGAAGAATGAACGGCAGAAGGAGACCTGGACCTGTCACGAAGAAGAGGCTCGGCACGAGGCGAGGACCTTTCCGAAGAACCCGGAGCATGATGTCTGGCAGGAGAATAAGGAATTTCGGAACGAGTAACACCAAGCTCATGGTTTGAAGTTTGTGAACTCAAATCTGCAAGAAAAAACAGAACTTTACATTCTCTTAAATTAAACAATCGTATGTTGGTGAGTATTAATGAAATAATCATAAACTGCACTGTTAAAAATGTTTGGAATTCTCCAACACTTCTACAATACAAGCGTAAGGCAAAATTGCAAACATATGTATTGTAGCGTTTATATCGCTGCATGATCCATTGCATTTAAAAACTACAATATTATGTATTGTAGCGGTACCCTACATTTCGGAAATAAACTTCCAATACATTTAGTGGAAGTTTCATGCGGAAATTTTTAACAGTGTGGCTGGGGGCAGTGAGGGAATGATGTATTGTTATTTCAAGTTAATTAAAGAAAAATACTGATCTGCAAAAATCAAAATCAACCGATATTTAAAACTGTTAGTTTAATTTTACTTTCATTAAAATCTAATTTAATCTAATTCAACCATGATTCGTGTTCCTACCCGCGAGTCAATTCACACACGTCACTTTCGATACACGAAGAATATTTAGAATGTTTTTGAAATTTACGCCAGCAGTAGGTTCTGGAAATTATGAACACGATCGTTCTCGGAGCGATTGATCTCGACGCAACTGGAGTTATATTTCATTCGAATCGTCCCTTCCCACGATACCACACTGTTAAAAATTTCCGCTCGAAACTTCCAACAAATGTTTGTAGTGGAAGTTTATTTCCGAAACGTAAGGTAACGCTATAATACAAAATGTTGTAGTTCCCAAATGCTGTTACTGCAATGGTACCTCACATATAGTAGTAGCCAGTAACACTTCTGTATCATATTGGCGGCTGGATATCTCGACACCTGTTGAACCGAAAAATTGAAGAAAAAATCGTAAATCATTTCTAACGACATTCATGGAATTCACGTAATTAATTGAATTATTGAAATTTATGGAATTCAAGGTATTCATGGAATTCAAGAAATTCACGGAATATCAGGATTTCACAAAATTCACGGAATTTGCGGAATTCATGGAATGCAGGAAATTCATTGAATTAACAGAATTCATGAAATTCACGGAATTCATGAAATTCACGGAATTCATGGAATTACCAGAACTCATGGAATTCACGGAATTCATGAAATTCATAGTATTCAAGGAATTCAAATATTTCATGGAATTAAAGGAAATCACGAAATTGGCGGAATTCATAGAATTCAAGGAATTCACAGAATTCACGGAATTAATGGAATTCACGGAATTGATGGAATTGAAGGCATTGATGGAATTCAAGGAATTGATGTAATCTAAGGAATTCACGGAATTTGCGAAATCTAAAGAATTCACAAAATTCAAGGAATTCATGGAATTCACGGAATTCATGGAATTCACGGAATTCATGGAATTCACGGAATTCATGGAATTAACGAAATTTATAGTATTCAAGGAATTCAAAGATTTCACGGAATTAAAGGAAATCACGGAATGGGCATAATTCATAGAATTCAAGGAATTCACGAAATTAATGGAATTCACGAAATTCATGGAATTCAAGGAATTAATGGAATTCAAGGAATTCCCGGAATTTACGGAATTCACGCAATCTGAGGAAATCACGAAATTCGCGGAATTCACAGAATTCAAGGAATTAATGAAATTCAAGGAATTCATGAAGTTCACGACATTTAAGGAATTTACGGAATTCAAGGAATTCAAAGAATTCACAAAATTCGTGGTATTCAATGATGCGTGGAATTCAAGGAATTCATGGAATTCATGGATTTTGATGAATCCACGTAATTCATGAAATTAAAAAAATTCGTCCGATTCATGGTATTAATTGAATTCACAGAATTCAAGGAATTTACCAAATTTAATAAATTCAGAGAATTCAAAGAATTCATGGATTTCAATGAATTCACGGAATTCAAGGAATTCATGGAACGTGAATACCGAGAATTCCGTAAATTCAGTGAATTTCATGAATTCCGCGAATTCCATTAATTTCGTTAATTCCGTGAATTTCGTAAATTCAATGAATTCCTTGAATTTCGTGAATTACTTGAATGGCACAAACCTCTTGAACACCTTGAATTTCATAAATTCCGTGATTTCCCCGAAGTCGATCAATTCCGTGAATTCCTTGAATTCCATAAATTCTGTCAATTACTTGAATTCCATAAATTCCGTGAATTCCTTGAATTTCATAAATTCCGTCAATTCCTTGAATTCCATATACTTCGTGAATTCCGTAAATTCCATGAATACCGTGAATTCCTTGAATTCAGTTAATTCCGTGAATACAGTCAATCCCGAGTAGTAGTAGTATTATACCATTAAGCCATTTCCCTTTCAAGGTAGGCGTGACACTACCCGATTCGGGTAGTGTTTCTAGGTGGATAGTTTCTTGTAGTAAATAACTACTACAAGTTTGGGCTCACCACACCCACGGTGGGCCAACAGCACCGAGAATTTATTAAATTACATGAATTCCCTGAATTGTATGAATTCCATGAGTTCCATGAATTCCATGAATTCCATGAATTCCACGCATTCCGTGAATTCCACGAATTCCGTTATTTCTGAGAATTTCATGAATTCCGTGAATTCTATGAATTCCATAAATTTCATGAATTCCGTAAATTTAGTTAATGCCTTAAGTTTCATGAATTCCGTGAATTTCGTGAATTCCATAAATTCCGTGAATTCCATAAATTCCGTGAATTCCATAAATTTCGTGAATTCCTTGAATTTCATGAATTCCGTGAATTCCATAAATCCCGTGAATTCCGTAAATTTCATGAATTCCATGAATTCCGTGAATTCCATAAATTCTGTGAGTTCCATAAATTTATTGAATTTCATGAATTCCGTGAATTCCATAAATTTGGTGAATTCCATTATTTCCGCGAATTCCATAAATTTCGTGAATTCCTTAAGTTTCATGAATTCCGTGAATTCCATGAATTCCATAAATCCTGTGAATTCTATGAATTCCGTGAATTCCGTGAATTCCATAAATTTCGTTAATTTCATGAATTCTATGAGTTCCATGAATGTAGTGAATTCCGCGAATTCCATGAATTCCATAAATTTCGTGAATTCCATGAATTTCAAGAATTTTGTGAATTCCATGAATTCTGGGAGTTCCATAAATTTAGTGAATTCTGCGAATTCCATAAATTTAATGAATTCCGTGAATTCCATAAATTTTGTGAATTCCATTAATTCAGCGAATTCCATGAATTCCATAAATTCCGTGAATTCCTTGTGCACAATTTTCGATTAATAAACGCTACAATACATGTATTGGAATGCTCGACGGTGCTTCACGATTTACAGCACTCACAATACATGTATTGCAATTTCGGCATTCCAATACCGTGTTTGCAATTTTACCTTACGCTTGTATTGTAGAAGCGTTGGAGAATTCAAAACATTTTTAACAGTACAGAAGACAATCGAGTCGGGGAAATTTTTATTTAAAAAAGAGAAAATTTTAGAAATAAAAAATTTGTTCACTGTAAAAATGGAAAATTTTTCGTTGAAAAAGTTCCCAGGTTGAACGGGGGAAGCCTTGAAAAGTAAACAACGTTTCGGTTAAAAAAGGGCGAAATTTAAATTTTTTCAATGGAAAGAGTGATTTTTCGACCAAAAAAGAAAAAAAAGCAAGAATTTAACCATTTTTTTATTTGGAAGATAGAAATGAAAAAAGTAACGAATTTTTTTATTTGAATGACAAAAATTAAAAAAAGGAATGAATTTTATTTTTATTTAAAAAAGATGACATTTTAAAGTAACGAACTTTTTTTCTGATTTTCGTAGTTTTCAGTTTAGTATTTTAAAACTTTTATACAAAAAGACCTTTTTATAATAAACTAAACTTTTCTAAACTTTCTCTAAAATTTTGAAGGTCTAATATCAATTCAAACGCTTTAAGATAGATTTGATTTTCTGGCAACCGGTAATTTTTGGGAATAAACGCAATTGTATTGTTACACTGAATAAGGAATTTCTGCAATGAATTATAATTAAGACTTCAGATCAGGGAAGTATCGTAGAAAATTATTATTTCAGATCTATGATTTCTTTACCAAATTCTCGGTTTCAAAACAAAATTGTAATTCTTATGGGCAAAAATTAACTGATGTTTCAACACAGATTGATGATGCTTTTCCAGAATTCCCTGTTACAAAACAAAAATCTTCAAAATCTTTTAAAATGTTAAGAAATCTCTTGAAACTACTAAACATCGTTTGAATTCATTAAAATCTTTTGGACGCTTATCAATTGATTTACGGATAGCTTAAAAATTATCATAGATATATTTTATTATTAAATTCACCAATAGAATTGAGGATAGCCGCCCAGGAAAACACGAGAGTCGAAACAATCTTCATCTTTTCGAATTAGAGCAGGAACTGAATAATGTATCAATAAAGAATTTTATTAATAATGTAACTGATGAATATTCTAGTGCTTCTTTAGATTATATAAACCTATGGTCCTTATCTCTTTTATTGTGGACGTGAAGCTTGTCCTTATCAGATGTTTACCTTTCATCAGAGTTAGATTCAAGAAAAGAAATCTGATTTCTAAATTCGTTGAATTTGATATCACATGTTATACAATCAAAATTTTCTATTATAATTCAGAAATATAATATCTACCTTTTTCTAATATTTAAAAGAGGGAAGTTTCAAGTTCAGGCAAATTCTCATTTGTAAGAAAACTAATATTTACATTCAAACAAGTGCGGATTTGGGACAAGAAATTTTGAATATCTTATAAATTATGGCTTAGATCAGAGAGTGATTTTGTAAATTTTCTTTTTGTAAATCAGAATTAAAATCATTTTTCGCAATTTTTAGTTCCACGTCAAAATTTGCATGTTCCAAGACAAAATTATAATTGTTTACGAAACTTCCTGTTACAGAGTTGAAATGATAAATCCTTACGAAATTTGCCTTATATTTAATTTATTCTTTCTCCGTCTTATCTTAGAATGATAATTCTCTCAGAGCATTTCCAATACCAAGTCACAATTAAATTAAGTTTAAAAATTCCCTG
The DNA here is from genome assembly GCA_932195095.1 of Andricus curvator. Lineage (NCBI taxonomy): Eukaryota > Metazoa > Arthropoda > Insecta > Hymenoptera > Cynipidae > Andricus > Andricus curvator. Next base: position 547,933 of record CAKNYM010052449.1, read on the forward strand.
TTGCAATTCAGAATTATATTCATTTAGAAATGATTATATTATAATTCAGAAATACAGTAACTCCCTTCTTTCAAAATTTGGAAGAGGAAAGTTTCAAATTGTGACGAATTCTGACATAGAATGGGGATCTTTTGATATTCTCTTCATCTCAATCAGAATTAGAATGGGTTTTCAAAATTCCCGTTTCATGTGGAAAATTCCGTCAGAATTATAGTGATTTATTTACAGAAATTTTATATTTCAAATTAAAAATTGTAGCGAAAAAGTCGACCTCATTCAAAAGTTTTTTTATGGTTTGAAATGTTAATGTATTAAATTCTCATGTAAAATTATCTAAACATAACATTTTGAGCACTTGTTTTTAATATAAGATTTTCAAGGTGGTAATTTAAATAAAAATGTGAATGATTTACAATTATACATTAATGTAAAATGTAAAATTTTCGGATTTTATTCTGAATAATTATAAATGTATATTCCTAGTCATGTCAAAATTGTTACTTGCTCTAACTGAAAACTTAGTTTTTTTCTTTGAGAATAACAAAAATACCACCTTTATGCATTTATGTCATCTTAAGAACGCTTTAAATATTATTATTTGAAAAATCAAAAAAAGCGATGATCTCCTTTAGCTTGAAAAAATTAGAAATTGTTTTTTAAATAAACAATAAAAAATGTGCAAAATGATCATTTTTTCATTTTCAGGAAATGCAATCTTTTCTACGTGAGCTTATATAATGGGGTGGTCCAAAAATAAGTTGGATTTTTTTCTTTCAATTTTCATGCATATCGCCCGTAAATTTTTCTGAATCCACAACAAAAATAAATACGTTTTTTTTTCAAAAAAAGAACATGATATTCAGAGGTTCCGCAAGCCCTATAAAGTTCAATACGTACTTCTCATAAGAAAAAAGACGTTTTTGTACATTTTATTCAGAATCGTTAATATTAAGACCCCCATAAGTGACTAATTGTGTTTTGCGAGTTTTTTGGCGCTGATTATGATCTTTTGCGGTTTTTTGAAAATACAATTTGATCATAATACATAAAATCCTATTTTATACTGATAATTAGATGTTTACATGAATTGTTTAAACAATTCATATTGTGCTTAGCAATTTTCTCTTAGAATAGATTCAGAAAGTTGGATAACCCTATTGTGTAAGGACATTGTTTTGTAAGACACATATACAGAGATAAAAAATATTGAAGAAAACGTTCCATAATTTATAATTTTCATTAACTTTAAAGAAACTTGAAATCTTGCAAAATCATTTGGCACCACATATAGTGCTTTAAACAATACAAAATAAACAAAACATATGCAAAATCGATAGCGATAGATGGAATTTATTGCTTCTGAAATTCAATAAAGAATTATTCATTTTATCAAGGATTATAGTAGTTATTGAATGCAGTTGCACAAAATTTAACTGAAAATAAAAAATAAAAAAATGTCTTAAAATGAAATTCTTTGAATGTACTAAAATAAAATTGTTAAAATATTAAAAATAAAATATAAATAAAATTCCTTAGTATTTTTAACCGGTCCTCCAATCACATAAAACACATTCCCTCAATTACTATCAATTTCGGTGGAATCAATCTTTTTAAAAATTGAACAATAGTAATAAAAACTAAACATTTTAAAAGCTTAACTCCCTGCATTTAACTCCACACAATAGATTAACCTATTTTTTCCGTAATCATCACAATACTAACATAAGATAAGGTTCCATCATTCATACCTGTAGTTTTCCTATAAAAAATCCATGATGAGGGAATTTAAATTGGCTTCGATACATGTCGGTCGCTAGTAGTATAAAAAAGACGGAGAAAGAATAACGAAAGAGTAAGAGGTTCGTTTTGGTTGACTCCTTTTTTTCCCCTCTTTTTTCTTTTGTTATTCATTTTTCTCTAACAAGCCGAAGAGGTAGGTTGAAAATATAACTTTGATTTGTGAATTTTTATCATGCACTAATTTCGGTGCATGAAATTGTTCGTAAGAAAGCAGATTTCATTTCGATCTAAGATGAATTTTTAAATAGAGACACTAAACTAAAGATTTGTTCCAATCTGCAAGGCTTGCACATGAATATCTTTGAGAGTTCTTTAAAATGGGGCCAAAAAAATTGCTACCTAAATTTGTTCAAAAAAATCTATTTTTTATTCAAATATTGCACACAGGATATATAGCATATATATGATAGCAGTTTTGGTAATGTGTAATTTTTCTATTATCATTAAGGTTAAATTTTAAGTGAAAATGTTGAGCTCGTGTCGAGAAACAATTTTACACAGCACTCTTTCTGCCTACACCAGGGGTAATCTGTTCATCTACATTTTGCCAGTCACTAATTTTCCTTTCCACTTGAAGATCTTCTTCGTATCATTTTCCCATTATATTTTACACGTTTTTGTTTTTCTCATAATTAATTTATATCAATTTCAAACATTTTAAAAGTAATATCAGTTCACTCTGAATAAAAAATATTAATTTTTCTATCAGACATTTTACTTTCTTAGATTGGTGGGTTGGGTACTAAGTCAAAGAAGTTTATCCCAAAAATAACGTTACGTTACTTGATAAATAATACAATTTTTTGGCAAATATTGTTTGTACGTACTCCGTATGTTACTTTCTGTGATCTTAAATATATCAAGTAGAGGTTGATTACTGTTTTTAAAAGTTCCAAAATATGTTAAAGTTTTGAGTAGTAAAGGTTGAAGGTACTTGGGCCTTGAAAACTGGAAAGTCGAAAATATCTCAGAATCTAACTTTCAAATCTGTTCAGTATTGGAAATTTGTTCAAATGTGGAGGAGAGTCATTTACCCTTATTATTTCAAAACACTTGAAAATTGGTGAGTTTCTGCCTAATGGGGTTTCCCTAATTTCTTCTATGGGCATTCCTTCAACGGCACCGCTGTACATGTTTATTTTTGCACGTTTTGAAAAGACAATTCCTACTATATACACCCCACGAAGGCTTTTATTCTTCTCCACTATAGCAAACACTTCTCCATTGGATGTGGATAATACAGTTTGTTCTTCGGTTGGCATAGGAAGATAAACATTATTTTCTTTCACTTGAATTGGTTTATCGCGAGGAAAAGTGTATCTTTGAATTTCAAATCTTCGGAACGGATTCGTGCGGGGAATGAGCCGAATAAATCTAATTTCTTCAAGTTCATATCCATGTTTGGATATTGGAAAACGTCGGGCATAAGGAGACCTGTACCTGTCATAAAAGGGCGGCTCGGCAGGAGGTGAAGAACCTGGAGCACGATGTCTGTCAGGAGAATAAGAAATTCTGTAACGAGAAAGACCAGGTCTAGAGTTGGAACTGTGTGAACTTAAATCTGCAGCAAGGAATAGAGAAGCATCGTTAATTAAAAGAATGAAAAAAGTGAATGTTTTCTTGTATGTATGTTATATCAAAACATGCAAAATTCTACTGACAGCAATAGGAATAAAATCTGTTACGTAAGATACAATGTAAAAAACAAAAGATCATAATTTTAAGAATGCTATGAGTTTGTTAAATACAATAACTTCCTAGTCGTTATTTATATATATTTTTCATCCATTATATTAACATGAAAGTAACCTTTTTATGAAAAAAAAGAACTTTTAAATAATTTCTACCATACAGTGTGTCCCAGACTCAAGTGTCTGGATTTACATAGCTGTATGAAAATCAAAAAAATAAAACAAAAATTCCTTTTTCAAAAATCAGTTGAACTTTTAGTTTTTGATTTATAAAATATTTAGGCTGAATCAATCAGGATCGCGGTATGAACAGACGTGCGTGCGTGAGCGGGAGTCCAACGTAGATTTTTATTTTTTATTTGTACACGGTCATATAAGTTCGGACAATTGATTAGGGGACACTCTGTATAGGAGGTATTCAAATTAAATTCAAGATTGTCGAAATAATTATTATTTGAAGTCAAATCAAAAGCTTGTACGTGTAAATAATTATCAGTTATATATCAACTTAGAAATCTTACTTCTGTAGATCTGAAATCAAGCAGTTAACCAATGAGTCAAACAAAATCGCCGCAACCACGATTACTACATTAATAGCAGTACTAACATTACTAACAGTATAAAGATTACCTATTTGCATATCCACGATTCTAAAAAATTTTGAGATTGGTGATCCGGGGCCTAATAGAGTTTCCTTGATGTCTTCTGGTGTCATTTTTTCAATCGCGCCGCTGTGCATGTTTATTTTTGATCCTTTTTGGCGTTCAATTCTTACTGTATAAATTCCACGAAGTATATTATTACGCTCCACTATTGCAATTATGTCATCGCTGGATGTTGATAATCCAGTTTTTTCTTCGGTCGGCATAGGCTGAAGGACCTGATGTTCTCCTCTTACGTGAATAGGTTTCTCGCGAAGCAAAGTATATCTTCGAATTTCAAACCGCCGGGATGGATTTGTGTTAGGAATAAGCCGAAGAAATCAAAGTTCTTCAATTTTAAATCCAAGTATGTATGAAGAAGACTGACTGGCAGGAGCAGACCTGGACCTGTCACGAAGAAGAGGCGCGGCAGGAGGCGAAGACCTTTCCGAAGATCCCGGAGCATGATGTCTGGCAGAAGAATAAGAAATTTCGGAACGAGGAACACCAGGCTTAGGGTTTGAAGTCTGTGAACTTAAATCTGCAAGAAGAAACAGAACTTTACATTTTCTTAAAGAAGTCAATCGTCTGTTGGTAAGTATTATTGAATTAATGATGGACTGACGTGGGTCAGCGAGCAATGTTTAAAAATGCCTGTCGAGGTTCTGCTCATTTACTTTCATATAGTTATTAACTAAGAATGATTAAATTTTGTCAAAAATATAACAAATTATTGTGAAATGAAGGGTGCGCTAATCTAAAATTACGGTGAATTAAAAATTCTAACAATAACTCAGTTCTGCAGTTTTCAGTGAAATATTTTTGAACTGCTGGATTAATAATTTTTAATTGAGAAAGCATCCCATGATCCCAAAAGTCCCAAATTGTTCAACTCAATTCAACCCTTCATTGTTCAATAATTTTAAACTGAAGTTACTGAAATTTTTATCATTTAAATTTGAGACTTTATAAGAATAATACTTTGTTATATAATAATATATAATATACTATAATCAAAATATAAAAATAAAAGCTTCCCAGAATAAAATGGGGAAACTTGAAAAGTTGACCATTTTTTGGTTCGGAACGGGGGCGTTTTCCAAAGCAGACATTTTTTTTTGTTTAGAAGGGAAAACTTGAAATTTAATCCATTTTTCGATCTAAAACAAGAAAAGTTTTAATAGTAGTCAATAAGTAAATCGAAGTTTCCGAACTTTCGATTCAATTTTTAATTTTTGAGGTTTGAAACAGGGAAAATATTCAAAAAATCAAATTTTGTAATTCAAGAGCAGGATTTTTTTTTTAATTTTTCAGCTTGAAAGGAGTGAAATTTAAAGATTCAGAGTCCTTATTAGGTTTGAAAAATGATTTCTATATACTTTAAAACCATCAGTTCCTCTTGATTTTAAAATGGTGCAACACAATAATCTCGAGCTTCAACTTTTTTTCAATTTTTATATATTTCTCTGCATTCCATAATTCTGACAATTTTTGGCGCCAAACACAACAATTTTTAGACTTGAAAAGGGAAAAGTTTTAGAAGTGAGTACTTTTTTATTTGAAGAAGCGAAAATTGTATAATTAACGAAATTTTTCGATTTAAAGGGTAAAATTTAGTGTTTAAAATGTTTTCAGGTTGATCAGGGGAAGCCTTGAAAAATGAACAATGTTTTGGCTGGAAACAGGCGAAATTTCATTTTCTTTAGTGAAAAGAGGGAAAATTATCATTCTCATCATTCTCATCGCGCGCCTCGCGCGCGGCTCGCTTCGCTCTCAAGTTTGAGCGCGCCTAGGGCGCGCGACTATAGGATCTCGCGCTTCGCGCTCGATTATGTATTCACCTCGCGCTACGCGCTCGGGTGTATCTACATCGCGCTTCACGCTCGGTTCCTCTAGATTTTTGAACTTCGTGTTCGACTTCAATGAAAACCAAAAGTTTGTTTGCAAATATTATAAAATTATCAAAACCTTTACATATTAAGTGATTGTTAAATTTGTTTTTATTTTAGACTGAAAAGGAACTTTATTTACTCAAGGTTCTATCGACCTTACGGAACACATTCTCATCCAGACACTCGCGCTCGATATTTGATTTGAAAATCATTTGAACCTTGCGTTCCGCGCTCGGTTCTGTGCACCGTATGATAGGAACAAAAAAGTTTGAACGCACTTATGGCACTTTGTGCTTCGTGTTATATGTTCTTCATATACAAATTACTAAATTTGTATTTGATTTGAAATGAAAAATAATGATATAATTCAGGCGACAAATTTTATTAGTTAAAATTTTATTATAGCTTGTGCCGTTTTCCAAAAAGTTAATTTTTTCATTTTGAATATATTCATACAACAAAAATTGATTACAAGTTTGTAAATCTTTTTTGAAAGCACAATTTTTGTTCATTTATCTGTTTTCGTACCTTGCATTGTTTTTTCAAAAATTTGATTTTTTTTACTGTCAATGTTATTTTCACGAATAAAACAAAAAGTACGCATCCTATCGAAACATGATTCACAACAAATTTGTACCTCTTCCTTGGATGAACAAATTTTGTTGCTGTCATTTTTTTCGCAGCTTGTGTTATTCGTCTAAAAATTTGATTTTTCTATTTTCAATGATGTTTTTTACCAATAAAACAAAAACTACGCGTCATATCAAAAAGTGAATAATAAAAAATTTGTAGATCTTTTTTAGGTTCACAATTTTGGTGGAATGATCTTTTCTCGTATCTTGCATAGGTTCACAGCAAAATGGAATTTTTGATTTTTCATTATATTTTTGTGCGATCAAAATTTGAATTTTTTATTTTTCAATAAATTCAAAAAGTTGTTATGAAAATATTATAGGATGTTCAAGAAGCAACGTTTTTCTTTTGGAAAATGCTATAACTCCAGTAATTTTTTTTTATCACGAAAGGTCATTAGAATATTTTGTTCGTCATTTTGCGTAATACTAATAACCGTACATAGAATTTTCAAATCTTCAAAAAAAGTGGTCTCAGAAATTTTCAAAATGTGCTCACTTTTTGAATTTTCATCCAAAATAGGTGGTTAACGAACTCGTTCTTTCTTTGTAGACCATCAAAAAGTGTGCCAAAGCTCAATCAAATCTGATCATTTTTTCGAAAGTTATCGTGGCTACAGACAGACAGACTGACAGACAGACAGACTACAGACAGACTACAGACAGACACCTGGGTAAAAATCGTTTTTTCTAGCTCAGGGGGTCTTAAAACGTGGAGATTTGATGAAAACCGACTATGTCAAATTTTACATAAAACCAATACCTTCTCATTAGAATGAGAATGTAAAAACACCATTTTTACATTCTCATCATAATGAGAAAGTATTGGTTTTATGTGAAAAATGACTTTCGCGGATTCGATCAAATGTCGAAGTTTTGAGGCCCCCTGAGTCAGAAAAAATGGTTTTTACGTCGGTGTCTGTCTGTCTGTCGTTGTCGTTGTCGTTGTCGTTGTCGTTGTCGTCGTCGTCTGTATATCGGATAACTTTTGAAAGACTAATCG
>CAKNYM010052449.1:560591-572758 GCA_932195095.1 Andricus curvator
AGCGCGAGGTGAATACCTAATCGAGCGCGAAGCGCGAGATCCAACAGGTGCGCGCCCTAGGCGCGCTGAAACTTGCGAGCGAAGCGAGCCGCGCGCGATGAGAATGTGCCCGCGAAGCGGGCAGATTTTTTAAATTGAAATTGGGGAAAATTTTTTGTCAAGAAATGGTACAGGTTGAAGAAGATAAAACCTTAGAAATAAAAAAATTTTGACATAAAAAGAGGAAATTAAAAAAATTGTTTTATTTGAAAGATAGAAATTAAAAAAGTAACAATTTTTTCATATTTAAAAGGGATAACGTTTTAAAAGTATAATGATATCTTTTACTCATTTTTGCAGTTTTCAATGAAGCATTTTAAGAATTTTATAGAAAAAGACGTTTGACTTTTTCCAAAATTTTGAAGGTCTAATATAAATCCAAACACTTTTAAGATATAGGCTTGATGTTCTGGCAATATGGAATTTGCGGGAATAAATTCCGCAATGAATTACAATTAGGACTTTAGGCTAAGGAAGTATCGTAGAAAATTATTATTCCAGACATATAATTCTTTAACAAAATTCTCTTTCCAAATCAGAATTGTATGTATGGCCAGAAATTCTCTGATGCTTCAACTGCGAATTATGATTGTTTTCAGGAATTCCCTGTTTCAAAACAGAAATCTTTGAAATCATTTTAAATGTTCAGAAATCTCTTAAAACCTCTAAAAATTGTTTGAATTCATTAAAATCTTTTGGACGCTTTTCAATTGACCATGGAAAATAAACAATTGACTGGAAATTTAAAATCATCGGACTAATGGTAATGTTCAGAAAGATTTAAAATGTAATTAAAATTATAGATATATTTTATGATTATATTCGCCAACAGAGTTGAGCATAACCGCCAAGAAGAAGATGAGACTAGAGACAATCCTCATCCTTTCGAATTAGAGAAAAAAATGATTAATGTATCAATGAAGAACTTGAATAACAATGTAGTTGATGAATATTCTGGGGCTTTTCAGATGATGTACAGCTATAACCTATAGACGTTATCTCTTGGGTTGTAGACGTCAAGCATGTCCTTGTCAGATATTTACATTTCATCAGAGTCTGTTTCAAGGAAAAAAATTTAATCTCTAAATTCGTTAAAACCGATATCACAATTTGTACATTCAAAATTTTCTATTGTGAATCAGAAATAAAATAACTCCTTTTTTAATAAATAAAAAAGAGAGAAGATTCAAATTCAAGCCAATTTTTAATTGAAAAAAATCATGTTTGAATTAAAACAAATTCGGATTGACATGTTCCGAGACAAAATTATACAGTTAAATTAAGTTTTGAAATTCTCTGTTTCAATTTAGAATTATGTTTGTTTAGAAAATATTCTAGTTTACATCAGGAATATAGTAACTGCCTTTTCATGTGATAAATTCTGTCAGAATTATATTGATTTATTTACGGAAGCTCCCTATTCCAAATCAGAAATTTTAACGAAAAATGTAACCTTATTCAAATAATTTTTGTATGGTTTAATATGTTTATTTAATTAAATTCTTATGTAAAATTATCTAAACATAACATTTTGAACACTGTTTTTTAACAGAAAATTTGAAAAGTGTTAATTTAAATAAAAGTTTGAATTGCAAATCATACAATAATGAAGAAAGTAAATTTTTTCGATATTATTCTTCATAAGTTATATGTATTTCTTTATATTCACATATTTAACAAAATAATTACCTGACTCTTAACTGGCAGTTTAGTTTATTTTATTATATTATTATATATTATAATATTATTATTTTAATTTAGTTCTTTTTTTGAAAATAACGCAAAACACTACCTTTGTGCATTAATGCCAACTTAAGAAGACTTCAGGTTGAAGAACAATGATTGAAACCTTTTTTTCTTTCTATGGAACAATTGAAAAGTGGCAATTTGTCTATATTTCTATTTTCCTCAAATGCAATCTTTTTTACGTAAGCTGAATATCATTTCTTGAATTAATTTAGGAATTATTTATTTTATCAAGGATTAGAGTAATTATTAAATCTCATTGCACTAAACTTAACTAAAAATCCTCAATTGTTAGTTTTATTTCCATATGATTATTTCCATTAAACTCTCAAAATATTGAGTAAAATTCTTAATTTTCGTGTTGCATAAATTGTTTTTGTTGTTTCCACTGAATATTGAATAAATGTAATTACAAGTACTATGAGTTCCAACAATATAATTATTATGCGGGATTAGATGAACCAATAGAAGATTTCCTTTTCTCACACAATACGGTGGGCCATGAGTACTTGGCAGAAATCCTGCAAAATAATTCATTTTGATAACTAAAATGTTTTGTTTACATTTTCTGATTAAAGCTTTGTATAACACGTTTTAAAATAATTTACCTCGTTTTTATCTCTCAAATGAACATTAGCGAGAGGCACTTCAATGTATTTGGTTTCTAGATAAGGATATTTGTGCCCTCTCAGAAATAACATTAACAAATCGCGTTAAATATGTGTCATTTATTTTTTACTTAACTTTTCTTGTTAACTAATTACATGCTTCATTTAAATACTTCTTTTACTTCTGGTTTGTGGGCATAGCCTTTTTCACAAGCTTCGCATTGTCAATTGAAAAACAAATTTGTATAAAAGAATTCTTTTTTTTATTTAGCTGTGCATGACAGCAAAGCTATTGTCAGAGACATAAATTTATAAAACAAGAATAATATATGCAAATAATAGAGGAACACATTTTTGAAATAAAATTAATATAGCTAGAATATTCCTGAAATTTTAGGTCAAAATATATTGCATTTTCAACAAAGTAGTTGAATTTTCAACCAAAAAAGACGAATTTTCAACAAAAGTGTTCAGTCTTCAAACTAAAAATTGAGTTTTCTTTTAGAAACAGACACATTTTTTACCAAATAGTTGAATTTTCGAAAAAAGAAAATTATAATTTTCAGCTGAAAAGACGAATTTTTAGCAAAAGAGTTGAATTTCAATCAAGAAGGATTTAGGAGCTAAGGAAGAAAAGAAATCAACCAAATTCTATTTACCCGGGTCGTTGGATGAAATAGATGGGAATAAATCACTCAAATACAGCCGCAAATAGGCCCAAGGTGATCGACCATCTTAAGCAGGGGCCTTTTGTCCGTAAGCACGTACGAATCACGAAATAAAAAAAAATTATTTTGCAATTAGCGATTTGAAAACAAGACATTTGAAATCTAAACATTTTTGCGAATCCAGGCATATGTGATTTGTCTAAAAAAGTTGGAAACTTTACAAGAAATAAGTTCGAAAATAAATTGTTCCACATATTAAACTTATTGGAATTTCACACACTTTAAAATAAATTATATATATCTCGAATCGCAAAAACTTGTAGATACTTCCGGCAAGCATTCGGGTGAAATATGGTTTGTAGGCATCATAAAACCACACCTGGTTCTTTAAAAACTACTTTCTGAGTAGCTATAGACAGAAATATCAGAAAAGTGACTGAATTTAAGATTCTTTAGAGATTTTCTAGTCATTTTACAACATCTTTAATGTCAACAGTACATTGTTGCGAAGATAATTTCAACGATGAGTAAAAATCTTTATTTTGAATAGAAAAATATAAAATACACTTCAAATTCCATATAATAACAGTTTCGGGGGTTGCCTCGCACTGGAATTGTTACTAAATCGCTACCATCGAAACGTAAACAGTCAGGGCCGCCTGAACCATTTCCAATTGGAATGCATAATATTGCGCAATATACTTTATTGAGTACTTGCGCACAGCGGCCCTCCCGAGGCGAGAGTCGCAACCGTCTCTCACCCTGCCCACAGAGAAACTGTATGGGCCAGCAGTTCTAGGAATTACAAAACCGGACCGGCTACTATTTTATGAATTTATAAAAGCATCTATGAAAAAGTATTTTTTCGATTTTACTCCTCAAGTCTCAGAAACGTTGGAATTGGAGCACTTTGCAAAAAAAGTCACTCATCATAAGTATAGTCACTTTTGGCAAATTATCCGAACTGGCTTTAATGTATCCGGGCATACTGATACTCCATAAAAATAAAATCTTTTAGCCAAAAAACGTTGATGATTAATTATTTGGATTGTTTTTATCAAACTGGCCATGCATTTTCTGCAGCTTTAAAGGCGCGTGACGTCACAGCACGTGTTGCAAGCCATGATGGCGCTATATGTTTCGTTGAAAAAATCAGCATTTCCGGTTGATATTTTGTCACTTTTTAATAAATTATTGAATGAACAAAATTAAGTTTTAGTTACACATTTAAATTCTCTGGGGTCGAAGTTTATAAAAAACTTAATTATAAGGAAAAAAAATTAATTTTGTGGACGACCCTATTACTAACCAAAAATTGAACAGTTAAGTTTTTAGTTAAAAAAATTAACTTTCAGTAAAAAATAAACTAATTATCGACAGAATAGTTAAATTTTTAACCACACAGATGAATCGTCATAAGAGAATGAATTTTCAACAAAGTAGTACAACTTCCAAATACTGGAATTTTTACCCCATAAAGAGGAATTTTCAACGAAAAATGTAATGACTTCGGCTACGTGTACCAAAACTTTGGTACGAATAGCCGGATTTCTTCGCACACGTAGACATTCCTAATGTAATAGTTGATAATTTCATAGAAAATTTTAATTTTAAACTGAAAACAGTTGAATTAAATCAAAAAATGGAAAATTTCATCAAAATATTTGATTCCTCATCCAGAACAGATTAATCTTCATTTGCACAGCTGCATTTTTAACAAAAAGTGATGGATTCAAATCCAAAAAGACTTTGCAACCGAAAAAGAGCTCGAAAAAAATAATCCCAACAGCTAATGCATATAAATACAAATTTATTTAAGATACTGTAAATATATTATTCATCAGTTTCTATTTCAGGCCTCGGATTGAACGATATTTCCGATTTTTTTCAAATTCTCAAACGAGTTTAATTCGAGCTTCCTTGAAACGTTCAATTGTCCGGAATCAATGTTATCTTAGCAAGATTTTTATCAAATTTAGAACCAAATTTAAAAGCTCGAAACTTTTTATCCAAATGAAGCAAATTTTAAAAAAATTGAATAAATTAGTAGATTAATAGAAGACTCAGAACTAGAGGGTTTTTCGGGCTTCTGATCATACATTTGGGGTTACAATTTAAAAATTTTGATTCATATAGCCCAAATTTGTGGAAACATTAAAAAACTGGCGGATTTCAATGAAACTCAGTACTAAGGAGGTTTTTTACCAGAAATATGAGGTTAGAAGTCTGGGTGATAACAAATTTTACATCCAATTAAAAAAAATGTCATTTTTTATCCGAATCGCCCAAATTTTTGGAAAATTAAAGAAACTGGTTGATTTCCATAAAAGTCAGAACTAGCTGTTTTTTGGGCGTTCCTCATCACAAATTTATAAAAGTTTCAAATTTGTTTTTCTGTCAATTAATTAGAGGTCAAAATTAAAATTTTTGATTAATATAGTCCAGATTTTTGGAAAATTCAATAAATTTTCTTAGCCTCGCAGTAATCTCCTAATTTATTGAGTTTTTCACGAATTTGACCTATATTGATAAAAAATTTTACATGTTTTAATTTTGACTTTTAGTTAAAGATTTATAGAATCCCGAAAAACCTCCTTGTTCTGTGTCTCGAAGAAATCTGCTAATTAATTCAAGTTTCTAAAAATTGTGCTACTCGTATATTGACGAGAAAATTACATTTTCCAATTTTTACCCTGAATTGATTATTAGAATCACAAAAAAAACCCTAGTTCTGAGTCTCGAGCATATCTGCTAATTTATTGAATTTTCCAAAAATTTGAGCAATTTACATGAATGTGATTAGAAACTCGAACCCCCCTCCTGTTTGTTAGTCCCATGGAAATCTACAAATTTATTCAATGTTCTAGATATTTGCTCCATTTTCATAAAAACTTTCACGTTTTCATATATACAATATATTGAATTTCATTGCATGATCAGAATCCGATTTGGATCGAAAATGTCAAATTTTGTATTATAATCCAAAATTTGTGATCAGAAACTCAAGAGAGCTCGCTAGTAATAGGTTTCATTGAATTCGTCCAGATTATTGAATTTTAACAAATTTGTGATTCGGCTCAAAATTGTCGAATTTGTTAATTTTTACCTCAAAGTTCTTGCACACCCCTAATAATTTCCACTGAAAGCTTTTATTTTCAATACATTTTAAATTGTTTAAGTAAGTTTCAAGTGCAATAATATTTGAATGTAAACGTTATCAAAAATAAACAATGGTAAATAAAAGCATTCATCTTTTCCAAAATGTAAAAAATTTACAATTTTGAAGTTATCGGTTCTAAAGATAGTTCAAATTAGAAATCTTTACTCAATGAATAAGAACTTGAATAGAAAAGATACAAGTTTGGGAAAGAGTTAAGCTTAGATTTTATTTGAATTGCTAAATTTCTATTGATATGAACTAGAATTAATTTTTAATTGACAATATAATACCATCGGAATGCAATGATTGAATTCAAATCGCTAGAATTAAATTAAAATTTGAAAGAACTCTACTTGAATCAACTAGAAATCTGTTTGAATTATTAGAATTTAATTACAAATTATTATTTTATTTTAAAATAAGCATATTGATTTATTCACAAAACTAATCAGATTTGTACAATATTAGGATAAGGAAGTTCCAAATTTAACCATATTTAAATGTAAGCAGGTTGTAGAATAAACAATGCTAAACAAAACCACTCATCTGTTAAAAGTATTTGAAAAAATTAATTAAAATGTTTTCTGTTTCGAAAATAGATCGAATTATAAATACTATCCCAATTAATAAGAATTCAAATAGAAAAGATTCGAATTAGTTTTCAAAGATTTTCATTAACTTTGAAAATAATTCTAATCAGAATTTAATTAGTAACATCCCGTGCAGAAATTGCCCCGGTTGGCCCTACTACAACAAGTTTTCTGGTCGGATCCCGGCCGGGCTACCCCTGTTTGGGTTTCATGGCCAGGAACCGGTCGGGAGCCGGCCGGGCTACATTTTTCTCGAATCACCTAGTCGGGAGCCGGCCGGTTACTGGCCGGGACAACCCTGGTTAGATTTCATGGTCGGGAGCCGACCGGGCACTGGTCAGGATACTTTTTTTTGTAGAAATTACACATTTTTTAAGAGCCGTGACATTATCAAAGACGTATTTACGGATACTAGATGAATTATTATCTGAAAAGTATAATTTAAAGATTTATCAGATCAGCAAAACAGAAACTAGCTTTTTGAATTCTTAAAAAAAAAAAAGATTTGATTTTTTAAAATGTTTTAACTTATTAAATAAAACTGTTATCGATTCTGCAATGTGCAACAGCAGATTTATTACCATTTTTATAATTTTCTCTATTTTCAGACAATTTTTAGTCTGTACACTTTCACATTTACCGCCATGTCTGACGCCTTCTGCGCTGGCGTCGGCGTAGACACTTGTAAGTTTCAGTTTCGAACCTCGAACGAGAATGCACGTGTCGTCTCCTCGAAGTTCGCAAATAAAACCGCGATCCATAATTAAAATGAACCCTATTTCAGTAATCAGTTCGAAAACCCCACTTACTGCGTGGATAATTAGTATTTTTAATTAGTTTATAGTGTTGTGTATTCATTTTTTTCCTTTCTTCCTTCCTAACCTCAAATCACCACGTGGTTTCCAAAATAAAACAATTGCTAGCAGATTCTAGCATCAATTATTGAAACTCTTCTTCAATTTCCTCACGAGAATTTATTAACTTGATTTGACATTTAAAGTTCACCGTATTCTTTACGATGAGCCTTAAAAGACAAAACAAGTTACCAATTTCTCGCCAGAAGCAACATTTTTTAACCGCTCTGTGGCCGGATTACCCGACCGGATCCCGGCCGGTATGAAAGCCGGAATCCGACCAGTTTACCGTGACGTTTTTAGCCAGATCCCGGCCGGTATCCCCGGCCAGCGCCCGGTTTAAACTGGGGCTATCCGGCCGGCTCCCGGTCGGATCCCTGTTACCATTCCTACACGGGATGTTGTTTTTAATTTCTATCATGAATTTAAAGAGGGGATTATTTTTATTTAAAACATTTTTAATAATATTTTTATTGATTTTAAACAGGGCAGATTATTTTATTTTAAAAATTTTTCTTATAAAGCAAGGGAAGAATTTTGTTTAATTAAAAGGAAGAAAATTTTGGTGTGTAATTCGTTTCTGAATTAGAAGAGGGACTTTCAAATTCTTAACAAATGTATTGATTAATATTTTTATTGAGTTAAAGAGGATCTTTTTGATTTCACACATTTTTCATCAGGTAAAAAAGAGACATTTTTTATTTATAATTTTCCTGAATTTCTGAATTTGAATAGGAAAATGAATTGTGTATTTTTAACATGTTTATTGAGTCGGAAGAAAGAAGCTCTAGTTTATAATTCTAATATAAATTGGAAGAGGGAATTATTTTATTTTTAACATTATAGTCTTTATCGCAATTGAGTCTAAGGGAAAAATCAGTAATTTTCACATTCTTCTTAAGATACTGGTTACACGCACAAAGAAATTAAAACGTGCATGTGTTAAAGTTCATGTTGTTCATTATAAACAAAATCTTTGTTAATTTCTACAATTAATTGATTTAACAAATATTGAATGAAATGCATCGCGGTATTATCAGAGGATGAAAGTTCAAAGTTTAAGGTGATTAAAGCCTAACTTGAGGACTCACCCAGAGCTAGGCATGGACGTCCACCAGGCGACGAAGTACCTCACGGACTGGGCTCGAGTCGAGCGCTTTGAACAGCAGAAATGTTTTCATTCAAGATAAAAAAGAAATCGGCTTTCTCATGAATAATTTTGTGCCCTGAAATCAGAGCATGAAAAAATTCACAAATCAAAAAATATTATATTATTTCACTATTGCTTCCATAATCATCACAAGACTAACAGAAGATGAGCTTCCATTATTTTTCATTCTGTTATGCATTTGTCTCTAACAAGCCGGAAAAGGAAGTAGGTTGAAAATGTAATTTGGATTTTTAAATTTTTTTCATGCTCTGATTTCGGTGCATAAAATTATTCATAAGAAAGCACAATTCATTTCGATCTAAAATGAATTTTTAAATAAAGACGCTAAACTCAAGATTCGTTCTAATCTGCAGGGTTTGCTTAGGACAATTTCTTAGAGTTCTTCTCATTTAAGATAAAAAATGGTTTTACCTCAGTTTTTTTAAAGAAATCTATTTTTTATGCAAACATTGTACACAGGATGTTTTTGAATATTAGCAATTTTAGAAATGTGTAATTGTGGTTTTTATTACATATTTCTTTTCCTATTTTGAACATGTAATAATCTCAACAGATTTGCTCAGAATCAACCACAAAAGAAATATTTCATTTTATGAATAACAGCTTTGAGGTTACATTGTAAGTGAGCAGGAATGAGCTTCATGAAAGAAAACCCATTTTACGCAGCACTTTTCCTACCTCCACCATGAGCAATCTGACTATATATGTACATTTTGCCAGTAACTAATTTTCCTTGCCACTTGAAAATATTTTTCGTATCATTTTATCATTCTATTTCACACATTTTATCACCTAATTTTTGCGAGCTGACAACAATAAAATTGTGCCGTCGCGTCGAGAATCGTCGTGGGCGCTGTGCTGTACCGCACAACAAAAATGCAACGTGAACACTTCTTCACTCATTACAGATGTTTTGAAATTAATTTAATTTCAGTGCTAAAAGCACATTTTTCTTACGTTATTACTAATTTATATCAATTTCAAACATTTCAAAAGTCGTATCAGTTCACTCTGAGTAAAAAATGTTAATTTGTTTATTAGATATCTTACTTTTTTAAGTTGGTGTGTTGTGTAATAACCGAAAAATGTTAACGTAGAGAATAACGTGACTTCATAAATAAATTGATAAATAATAGCAATTTTGGAACAAAAACTTCTTTGCATACTACGTATGTTTTTCCTGTTATCTTAAATATATTATGCTGAGGTTAATGACTTTTTTAAAAAGGTCCCAAAATATGTCAAAGTCACATACTTCTGGATCGGCCTCTATGGTTATTCATCCTTAAGAGGACAACAGCGAAATTTTTCTTTGATTAGATTTTAGAACCTTTAAAATTTGTTCAGTATTGGAAATCTGATCAGGTGTGGAAGAGAATTGTTCACCCTTACTATTTCAAAACACTTTGAGATTGGTAAATCTCTGCCTAATGGAAATTCCCGGATTTCTTCTGTGGTCATTTCTTCAACCGCACAGTTGTACATGTTTATTTTTGCACGTTTTGGGGAGACAGTTCCTATTGTATACATTCCACGAAGACTACTATTACCCTCCACTATTGCAAAGATTTCTCCATTGGATGTTGATAATACAGTTTGTTCTTCGGTTGGCATAGGAAGATAGACATTATGTTCTTCTTCCACTTGAATTGTTTTATCGCGAGGAAAAGTGTATCTTCTAATTTCAAATCGCCGGAGCGGATTTGTGTGGGGAATGAGCCGGATAGATCTGATTTCTTCAGGTTTATATCCAAGTATGTATAAAGGAGAGTGACTGGCACGAGGAGACCTGGACCTGACACGAAGTGTAGAGTGACTCGCAGGAGGAGACCTGGACCTGGTACGAAGTGGAGGCTCGGCAGGAGGAGAAGACCTGCTCGAAGAAACCGGAACATGATCTCTGGCAGGAGTATGAGAAATTTCAAAACGAGGAACACCAGGCCCAGGGTTTGAGCTCTGTGAACTTGACTCTGCAACAAGAAATGGAGAAACATCGGTTATTGAGAAAAATAAATATAGTGAACTAACGCCAAAGTGACATATTTATTGGCTCGTAGTTCCTACATTTCTTCATTTTTATCCCTAAGAGATATTTATATACAATGTATTAAAAATAATTATTTTGTAGTTGTTACTAATATAGATATTTCGTTCTTAACACGTACACAAAAAAGGGTTGCGGAGCCAAAAAAGTTACCTATATACACTGCCGGTCAAAAGTTTCCGGACACCTCTTTCTTTGATGACTGACAAGGTTCTCTTAATTTCAATTATGTCAGAGCTAAAAAAATTTCTCTTTGAATAGTTGAATGCTCTCAACATTCTGTATGAAATGAACCCAGGATAAAGCCAATTTGTCTATTTTTTGAGTAGATATTGCAAAAATAGTGTAAATTTCAATGTTTTCTTAAATTTTTCATTACTTCAGTAACAATAACTCTCTCTTTTCTAGGAAGGACTGTACATATAAAAAAAAGGTTACACTAACACTACAATCTACACTGTACTTGAGTTCTTGGGAAAATGCGTGCAAAGAAAAATCTGTCAATTTCAAAGGGACTCTTCGTTTCGTCTATTTTTTCCTTTTTTTAAAATGATTTCAGTACTAAGGGTGACCCGGTACTGATCAGCCGCTCTAGACGAAATCTCGAAGAATCAAAATAACAATTTTTTAAAAGAAAAAAGTGTATGCAAAATAAAAAATTACCAAAAATTCCGTTAGATTGTAAAGTGAAGTTAAAGTGTAACTTTAAAATTGCACTAAATGGAAAAATAAATAAATTTGAATAAACTTTTCTGATTTTTTAAACAAAATTCCATTTAGTTCGACGAATTTGAATTCCGAGATTTAAATTAATTTAAAATAAACAATTTTGTTTCAAATTTATTAAAAATACCGTTGTAAAAGTTTTTCTATTATATATTAACAATTTGATGGTGATTGTAACAATCCAAATTGGTTTTGTACTGATGGATTTCATATAAGACTTCTAACGGATTAAATTTTTCCCTTTCACAATGGAATATATGACATAACAGCAGAAGGTTTAGTCTTTTTTCTCCTTTATTGTTTTCTACTTGGTGTGAAACTAAATTTTCTTAGAAATTTTAACATGTCATCATGAATTTCGCGAAAATTGACAGATTGTGGAGCTCAGGCATTAATGGGAATGACAGTCCTGTTAAAAAGGTCAAATCTTTCTATGCGTTAAGTAGCAAACTAAATCAAATTGAATAAAGGAATCATAGAAAAAGGGAATGCATGGAAATGTTATACATAAAGAGAGAGGGCAATAATGTAATCAATTTGAAAAGAGACCTTTCGAGATAT
>CAKNYM010052449.1:582758-657531 GCA_932195095.1 Andricus curvator
TTCTTCCTCAAAACTCTCTGAGTCACATTTTTCCTCTGAGGGCTTCAATATATGAGATGTTTAAATGAAGCGGTCACGCTAAGAGTCAAACAAAATGGCCGCAACCAAGATCACTACATTAGTACTAGAACATTATAACTACCATTATTAACAATATAGAGTTTACCATTTTGCAATAGATGGATTCTAAAACACTTTATGATTGGTGAACCGTTGCCTAATGGAGTTTCCCGTATTTCTTCTCTGGTCATTTTTTCAATCGCGCCGCTGTGCATGTTTATTTTTGATCGTTTTTGAAGCTCAATTCTTATTGTATACATTCCACGAAGTTTCCTACCGTCCTCCACTATTGCGAAAACTTCTCCATTGGACGTTGATAATACAGTTTGTTCTTCGGTTGGCATAGGCAGAAGGACTTGATTTTCTCCTCTCACGTAAATTGGTTTATCACGAGGAAAAGTATATCTTCGAACTTCAAATTTCCGGGACGGATTCGTGTTAGGAATAAGTCGAATATGTCTAAGTTCTTTAAGTGTATATCCAAGGAAGTAAAAATGAGAATAACTGGCAGGAGGCAAAGACCTGTTCGAAGAATCCAGAGCATGAGAGGTAGTGTTTGAAGTCTGTGAACTCAACTCTGCAAGAAGAAACATAGCTTTACATTTGCTTAAGGTAGTCAATAGCCTGTTGAAGTATTATTTAATTAATTACGGACCGACTACGCCTCGGCCTAGCGCAGCGAGGGATCAATTTATTGTCATTTTAAGTTAATTAAACGAAAATTCTAAATTACAAGAATCAAAATCAACCATGATTTAAATATTTTAGTCAAGATTCTATTAATTTACTTTGCTATAATTATTAACTGAGCATGAATACATATTGTCAAAAAATATAACAAATTGTTGTAAAGTGAAGGGTGGATAGAAAAATTCAAAATTTAAGAAAAATGTAAGAGGGCAGTGAATTAAGTATTCTAAAAATAGCTCATCGCTGCAGTTTTTAATGAAATATTTTTAATTTCAAATTCTGAATGTCCGAAGTTAAAAATTGTCAATTTTCTATTGTAATATAATATTATGATTCATGATCTTAAAGTTTCCCAGACTAAAAAGGCAGAAATTGAAAATTAACCATTTTGTGTTCCAAAACGGGCGAATTTGTAGACTTAAACAATTTTTTTGTTTAGATGAGGTGACTTGAAATTAAAAAAATTTTACGATTTCAAAGGAGGGAACTTTGAAGTGCCATCATTTGCTGAATCGAAGTTCCCGAATTTTCGAAATAATTTTCAATTTTTTTAGGTGAAAGAGGGAAGCATTAGAAATATCAAGTTTTTCTACTCGAAACTGGGAAATTTTTCTTAAATTTTCCAGTTTTAAGTAAAAAGTATGATTTATTTATAATTTAAAACCCCTGGTTCGTCTTTATTTTGAACTGATGCAGGACAGTAAGCTTGAGCTCAAACTGATTTTCAATTTTCGTGTATTTGTCTAGATCCCAGCATTGAGACATTGTTTCGCTACTAACAAGCAGGAGAAAATTATTATTACATGCATTATTATTGGATAATAATAATTATTAATAATAATCATATCAACAACAATCATATCATGTCAACAGCCATACCACGCTGAAAAAACCAGTTCTCGTCAGATCACTGAAGTTAAGCAGCGTTGGGCGCGGTTAGCACTTGGATGGGTGACCATTCGAGAAAACTGAGTGCTGTTGGCACATCGTGGGTGTGGTGAGCCCACACTTGTAGTTATTTACTACAAGTTATCAACCTAGAAACACTACCCGAATCGGGTAGTGTCACGCCTACCCCGAAAGGGAAATGGCTTAATGGTATACATATAATAAAAAAGGTATATATATATTTTCTGTGATTATTTTAGAATATTATTAACTAACATTATCTGGCAAAAATCCCAGAAATTTTAGTATCTACTAAAGAAAAAATCAGTTACATGCAGAATAATCATTTCGGGAGAATCACATTTGAACAATTTTGGACAATTTTCATTTAAAAGACGAAAAATGAAAAAAACAACAAATTTTTTCAGATGCGAGGGGAGGAATTCTTAAGTAAAAATGTTTGGACTTGAAAAGGGGAAAATTTTAAGAGTGAACAATTTTTTATTTGAAAAAATAAGAATTTGAAGGACGAATTTTTGTACTCTAATGGCGAAAAATGTATTGTTGATAAAGTTTCCAGGTTGAACGGGGGAAGAGTTAAAAAGTAAAATTTCGGCAAAAATGGGCAGAATTTAAACTTTTTCAGTAGGAAGAGGGAAAATCTAAACAATAACGAATTTTTTACTTAAATGAGGGAAAATTTTTTGTCAACAAATTTTTAAGTTGAAAAAGATAAAACTTAAAAAGAATGATTTTTCGACCTAAAAAAACGAGAATGAAAAAATTGAACAGTTTTTTATATTAAAGTTAAGAAATAAAAAAGCAGGAAATTTTGTTTTTATTTGAAAGAGATAACATTTTAAAAGTAATGCTTTTTTTTACTCATTTTTGCAGTTTTCCATGAAGTATTTGAAAAATTTGGTAGAAAAAGAAGTTTGACTTCAAAAATCATTCTATGGTCATAGAAGCATTTTTTCGTGATATCAGACCTTCAAAATGATGGAAGAAGCCCAAGATGTCTGCCAGGAGTCTGCCAAAATCAATCAGTTTCTAAATTTTTGAACGAATTCTGTTTAAAGTTCTCAAGAAATTAAGTTTCTTAGTTTTGTTACAAGCTAATTACTCTAATCTTTTAAAATTATACTAAAAGAGATAGAGTTGAACGCCCTTCATATTCATTTAATCTTACTTTCGCAGAATTCATTATAAATTTTATTGTTTGATTAACTGTTTTTTCCTTCTTGAAATCTTGTGCAAAACTTTTCGAAACTTTTTTCAAAATTTTAAAGGTCTAATATCAATCCAAAAAAATTTAAACATAAGCTTGGTTTTCTGGCAACAGGAAATTTGTTGCAATAAATGCAATTGTGACTTTGAATATGTAATTATCGTAAAGAATTATAATTTACACTACAGATAGGGAATGTTCGTAAAAATTGATTACTTAACAAAATTGACTGTTTCAAATCAGAATTGTTATTCTTATGGCCAGAAATGGTTTGATGTTTCAACTCAGAATTATAATTCTTTTTCAGAACTCCCTGTTCCAAAACAGAATTTTTTGAAATCTTTTAAAATGTTTAGAAATCTCTTGAAAAGCTAAAAAATCGTTTAAATACATTAAAAAATTTTTAATGCTTTTTAATTGTTCCGGAAAATAAACTGTTGACCGGGAATTTTTCAATCATCCATCGGGTAGACACCCCGTAAATATTTCAGATAATCGAATAACCAGACAAATTGCAATATGCGGAAAGCTTAAAAATGTATAAAAAATTATAGATATATGTGATTATTATATTTACCAATTGAATTGAGGACAACTGCAAAGGACAATATGAGACTAGACACAATCCTCATCTCTTTTAACTAAAGTAAAAACTGACTATTGTAGTAATGAAGAATTTTATTAATTATATAACTGATGAATATTTTAGTGCTTCATAAGATTATTTAAAACATGTATCTTATTGTTTTTATCTATTGAATCGTAGAATTAAATCTTTTTCTTATCAGATATTTACATTTCATCAGAGTCAGTTTCAAGGAGAAAAAGCTACTTTAAAAATTCGTTAACACTGATATCACAATTTAGGCAAACTATTCTTTGCAAAAAATTTTTTTTTTTAATCGAAGCAAGTTCTGATTTGCGATAAGAAGTTTTTAAAAGTTACGAATTCTCATTTAGATCGGGAATTGTTTTGTGAATTTCCTTTTTATAAATCAGAATTAAAGTTACTTTTCATGATTTTCCGTTCCATGTTAAAAATTACATGTTTCAGGGCAAAATTATGATTATTCACGAAATTTCCCGTCCCAGAATCAAAATTATAACTCTTCACGGGAATTTATTCATATTTCATTTATTTTTCTCCTGTCAACTAAGAATTATCATTTTCTTAGAGCATTCTCAGTACGAAGTAAAAATTAAATTCATTTTTTAAATTCCCTGATCCAAGTCAGAATTACATTTATTCAGAAAATATTCTGTTATTATTCAGAAATATCTCCCTCTTTCTCTCACTTTTTACAAATTTTTGAAAGAAGGAAGTTTCAAATTGTCACAAATTCTGAAATGATAGGAATGGGGATTTTTTATATCACCTTTTTCTGAAGCATAATTAAATTGATTTTTTTTAAATTTTCGTTTCATGTGACAAAAATCTCTGTTCCATGTCAGAATTATATGTATGCATTTACGGAAATTGCAAACCTATTAGAACGGATAATTGGAATCGATCGATGGTAGTAGTAGATTCTGAGTCAACATAGAAGAAAGAAGATCATTCCACAGCTATGCAATTTTGGAAATGAATTTGAGTGAACTGGAAAAATGGCACGTGAGGTCAGGACATATTGATTGAATTGATTTAAAAATACTCTATTATCAACATGTGCTAAAAGGACTATCGTTTATGTCAGAATACAAACTACCCAGCTGTGATATCGGTAACACGAGAAAACAAACTGCAACAACTTTTCCAAAATTTTCAGACCCAAAAAGTGAAAAGTTACTAGTATTAATACACTTAGACGTCTGTGGGCTAATGAGAAGCAAATCCCTCGGTAAAGCTTCGTATTTTGGTACTTTTGTCGACGATAATTTTAACTGGGTGGCAGTTTATTTAAAAAAAAGAAGGATGAAGCTTCTTAAGCTTCTACTGAGTTTAAAGGTTTTTCAGAAAAAAAAAACTGAAACAGGATCAAAACCTTACATACAGATGATGGTCTCGTGTATTGTGGATAGGAGTTTACTAAGGACCTTGTAGAAATGGCGAAATGTCTCTTGTTGCCGGCTGGTCTACCTGAGATTGATTGGGCCAAAGCAATTGCTACATCTGCCTATATATGCAATAGGTATCCAACAAAACAATTCAAAGGTTAAACTCCGTACGAAATCTGGTTTAGTTTGAAACCATCTATTTATCATCTGCGGTCATTTGGCTGTAAAAATTATGCTTTGAGCAAAAAGCCGAGCAAGGGGAAGTTCGAGTGTAGATTCAAACCGTTCGAGACGTCAAATTTCTTAAAAACTTCAACCAAAGTCACCTCTAACCAGAAATTGATCGCTTTTCAACCGACAGAAATATGACAACATCACGTTCGACTCATTCTTCAAAAATGAAGAACCAACAGGATCATTGATTTAGATTATGTGAATAGTCAAAATAAAAGGAGTATCACATCAAATGTAAGTCAAGACAATGAAGACGGAGATTCATACGATCAAACTATCCACAAAGATTTTCGTAGCAATGATAGAAATGCCGAAGAATAAATTGATGCAGAAATCCAACCATCAGAGGAGAAACAATTAGCATCAAACAATCAAACTCCTACGTTTAAGAGGGAGAGAGAAAGGTCCCAGATAGTCCAAACTGGACAGCGAGAAAAACCGAGAAAGTGATTTAACATAGTGTATATTAGTAATATTGAAGAAGCTTCATCAGAACATGAAGAGGCTACGAATTCGAGTGTTCAATGAGCTTTGGGCGGACTTCATGCATGTGAATAGCGTAAAACTGTAAAAACAGATTTTGATGCACTTTCTTAAAATTATTTTGGATATTTAGCAACCGGCCGAAAAATAAAAAGGTGATTGGTTTCAACTGGGTTCTCAGGGCGCAAAACAACGCAAAAGGCAACATCGAACGCTGCGAAGCACGTTTGGTTGCGAAAGGCTACAATTAGCAACCTGGGACAGATTTTAAGGAGACATTTTCAACAGTCACTCGACAAAGCTCGACACGAATGTTAATGGCTCTTTAGGCTGAATTAGGTCTAGAACTATATCAGCTGCATGTGGTATTGGCTTACATTAACGAAGACCTAGAAGAAGAAATCCATATGGAGTAGGCTGAAGGTTTGAAACATCAAGGAAGCGAGAACTTTGTCTATAAACTCAAGAGGTCAATTTACATATGATCTCAAGCAGTCAGGCGGCCAATGGTTCAAGAAACTAGATGGAAGACTGCAATCTCTTGGATTCAAACATTTAAGTGGACACAAGCATGTATATACGCAAAAGGCTCAGAAATCGCGTCTCATCGTCGTGTTTATGTTGTCGATCTAATTATCGGAACAGATCGCACTGAAATATTGAAACGGCTGAAAGAACATCTATCTAGTGAGTTTCGAATGAAAGATTTGGGAGAACTGCTTTGCTGCCTTGGAATCGAACGTGAACAGGATCTGGATACAAACTCGATTTTCATGTTTCAGAAAATGTGCATCGAGGATGTCTTGCGAAATTTTGGCATGCAGGAATTCAAGCTACGTGGATGCAGATTGGGTTGCTGGATTTGATAATCGGAAATCCTATACAGAATGTGTATTCATGCCTTCTGGTACCGGAATATCCTTGAAGGCGAGGGAACTAAGGACAGTTGCTCTTTCAAGCAGCGAAGCAGAGTACATGGCTCTGTCAGAGGTTGCAAAGGAAGCTGTCTGTTCACAACGTTTCTTAACTGAGGTTGGCTTGATACATCTAGATGCAAAGCCAACTAAACACTTCTGCAATAATCCAGAAGCGAATATGTTAGTTAAAACATCGAAGATGGCTGCAGAGGTGCTCAAGAAAGCATTCTTTGGACCAACTCATTGATCATTATAAATATCGATTAAAGCAATATCGACTATCGATTATTACTATTCATTATATTATTTATTATTATTTTTATATTCCATCTTTCCGAAATTTCTAACTTTGATGTCATTGTTTGTTTACCATATAACGAGGTATCTTTTTTTAAATATTAATTAAGAACTTAAAAAACGGTAAGGCTGCTGATATAGACAGTATTAGCGCTGAAATGCTTAAATACGGTGGCGATTACATACCTCACAGATTGTTCGAATTGATAAATTTATGTATCGAGACGGGGAAAGTCCTAGACGATTGGAAAAAAGCAATTATCGTACCAATATACAAAAGAAAGGGAGATAAAAGCAACTGCAGTAATTACAGAGGTATCAGCTTACTAAGTACCGTAAGTAAAATATACTCAAAAATACTTATTCGTAGGGTAATGAAAATTACAGGAGAAAAGATGTTGGAAGTCCAAAGTGGATTTATGCCAGAAACATCATGTACAGATCAGATATTTAGCTTAAGACAGATCACAGAAAAAGCTTGACAGTAGAAAAGAAAGTTTTCTGTGCATTTGTTGACCTAGAAAAAGCATTTGACAAGCTAAACAGAAGTAAACTTTGGGCAGTCCTTGAAGAGTACGGAGTCAATGAATGACTCCTACAAGCAATAAAAACAATATATACACGTAGTAAAGCGAGTGTACGGGTAAATGGGAAACTGAGTGACTGGTTTGATATTATGCAAGGCGTGAAACAAGGATGCGTTATGTACTCATGGCTATTCATCATATTTATGGATAAGTGTCTAAGAATGGCCCTCTTCGACGAACAAAGTATAGATCTCGAAACAGTGAAGGTACGTGGGTTAGCTTTCGCAGATGACAAGATTGTTATGGCAGAATCAATCGAGGACTTGCAAAGAATGTTAAATAAACTCAATACAAACATAAGAACATGGGCCTCAAAATTAACGTAAATAAAACAAAAATCATTATGTTTTAGGGGAAAATTGAGAAAACAATGTGCAACATTGTCCTAAATGATGAGAGATCAGAACCAGTTTATAAGTACGTATATCTGGGTAGCGTATTCACTAGCGACGGAAAAATAGATGGGGAGTTAGATAGGCGCATAAATGAGGGCAAGAGGGTCATCGGTAGAGCAGGGTTCATTCTCAGGAATGAAAACATATAAAAAATAGCTAAAATGGCCATACATAATTCTATATTCGTACCAACTGTACTATGCGGTAGCGAGACATCGACCTGCCAAGAAAAGGACAGAAGTTGAGACACTAGTTGACATATGGGAATGAAATCAGTTAAGATGGTTCGGGCATCTTGTGAGAATAAAAGATGAACGACTGACCAAACAAGTGTATAAAGGTAAAGTAAATGGCAGAATGCCCAGTGGTTGGTCGTCGAAAGAATGGTTAGAATCTGTGAATGAGACATTAATCCGAAGAGACATAAGAAGCCATAGAAGCGCGAGAGCTTGCATGAAAAAATGCATGGACGTGAGGGAAGCTAGAGTAGTATGCCAGGGCAGAAAAGTGTAGCGACAAATAGTTTGTAAACAGAATGACGATAGAGTGAATAGCGCCTGAAACAAAGACCTTGGATACTAATGGGCCCAAGTGGGGAACCATACATAACAATTTTGTGATTCTCTTCACTTGGGGTGATCGCTAGAGAGATTGATCAGCAGCCTGGGTCGGTGCAGTGTTGCGGAAAAAACGTGTCATTTAAATAAATAACACGAGAATTCTAGATCAATCTAATATATCTATACCTTACACCTATATACCCATCTACACACTACTATTTTCCAACCGAGCAAGTCACGCCTACCCCGGAAGGGAAATGGCTCACTGGTATGATAATAATAATAAAATATGGTGAGTTGCCATATTCACCTCTAAAATTACCGTAAATTACCAAAAATTTACCACAATTTTTTTATTGAATTTTGTGATAATTTAGAATAAGTTAACATAAATTTCATGCTTCTTTACTAAAAGTCGAATATGCACTGGAATCATGACTGTATTTCGAGAAATCTCTGAAATCATCCATTTGTTATGAAAAATATCGTATGCGTCAAGAGGGAGAGGCACTTTTTCTCCCCCTTGGTGCATAATAATATATTAGTAGACGTTATAAATATTTTGAACAGTTAATTTAAAAGTTCTCTGTTTTGAAAATAGTTCAAATTAGAGGTTCTATCCCAATTACACTAGAATCCCGCTACAGTGACCGTTTCGGGGGTACCCTTAATCAACAAAGACACTATCTCAGGACTCTCCAAACCGTACTTCTTCTCCTTCTTGCTTGTGACTTCTCCGCTGACCTTGGAAGCGCCTTTCTGTCTCTCCCCCTTGCACTACCTTGTCTGGTGTATCGGGAACGTGTAAAGCGGGACTGCAGTGTGATAAGAATTCAAATGAAAAAGATTCGATTTTGGGAAAGAATTTAATTGAAATTATGGGCATGTGACAGTCTGTCACGTGATCAATTACATGTTTTTATATTCAGCAATTCTATCATTAGAAAAATGAATATGTTGTGCTGAAATTTTGAAAGAAATTTCAGAATTATATATAAGGGCACGACTGTCTGGCCAGATGAGTTTTTGTTTTATTCATATAATGCAGTTTTATTAATGCAATTTTAGCCAGGCTACTGAAGCCCTGTTTTCAGCTACATTTTTAGATAAAAATTAATGAAATGTTTTGTAAAATTTCAGCACAATATATTCATGTTTCTAATTATAAGCTTGCCGAATATGAGAACATGTAATTGCTTTCGCGACAGACTAACACATGCCCTTAATTTTAATTTGATTCTTTCTGAAACACGAGTGTTTTATATTTCAGTTCTTATCAATTGGGATAATATTTCTAATTAGAACTATGTCAAAACAGAAAGCTTTTTAAATAATTTGTTTGAAATATTTATAACGGATGATTGGTTTTATGTAGCATTGCTTATTCTTGAAGTCACTTACATTTAAATATGGTTAAATTTGAGACATATTCCAAATTGAAAAAACCTTCAAGTGAGTAAAATTTAGAAATTCAGGCAATCTAAGTTCAAAATTCATTCAAACTATGAATTTTCCCAATTTACAGATAATGCCAATTGATTAGTATAAATTTTAAGAAAGAAATATTTTATACGTAAATATTTCATACCTTTCATTTCAAAATAATTAAGAGAGGGGCATGAATGAAATTGAAAGGTACTTTATTTTTACATAATTGAGAGTTTCCAGAAGTTTCTGGGATTCAAAAATAACTCAAAATAAAATTGATCGTGTTTGGAGGAAATTTATTAATTTTATTAGAATAAGTAAAGTAGGAATTAGTTTGTAAAGCTTTTTCTCACCTTCGCAAGTATTTTTGATCAGAATTTAATTAGCTACATTTCGGTTTTTATTATTTTTCGAATTGAAAAACAGTTTTTTATTTTAGACATTTCTATCCATACTTTGATTCAGCTGAAGCGGGGTAGGTTCTTTATTTTTAACATTTATTTTAAGATAGTAGGAAAGAATTGATTATTTTTACAATTTTATTCAATTGGATAGATTCAAGGGATAGAAGTTTGTCACTTGATTTTTTTTCTAAATTGAAAGAGGGACTTTTCAAATTTTCAACATATTGATTGATATTTTCATTGAGTTGAAGGAGATCTTCTTTTTTTTTCAAACATTTTTCATCCGATAAAAACAAAAAGAATTTTTTATTTCTAATTTTTTTCTGAATCGAAAAAAAGAAATTTTTTATTCGAAACACTTTTATTTCATCAGCAGGGAAAAACTCGGGTATTTAATCTGTTTCTAAGATTGAAGAAGGAATTTTTGTTTTATTTAATTTGTTTCTAAATTGCGAGAGGGAATTTTTGTTTCCTACTTACTTCTGAATTCGAATAGGAAAATTGTGTATATTTAACATTTTCATTGATTTGGCAGAGAGAAACTTTGGGTTATTTTTTTCCAATTCGAAACGGATAGTTTTCATTTTTTATCATTTTGGTTAATATTTAATATGATTGCCAGGAGGAAAATTCTGTGATTTTCACACCTTTCTGAAGATAATGGTTGCATGCACAAAGATATTGAAACGTGAATGTCAGAGGAAAAAGTTCAAAGTTCGAGTTTAGCGCTTTAAACGACATCAGAGTTCTTTTCGAATTACCGTTTTGAGGTTAGATTGTAAGTGATCACGTTGAGCCAATTCAAATATACCATTTGACGCAGCACTTTTCGGGTCCAGATCCGACCAACCTCCGGCAAGTCACATTTGCGGCGAGTCACATTGGCGGCAAGTCATATTGCGGCATCTCTTATCACGAAAAATTTGACTTCTAAAAAAAATTTGCAAGTATGGAGTAAGTCACACTTGCGGCATTTTACATTGCGGCAAGTCACATAGCAGCATCTCTCATTCGGAAGAATATGGTGTCCATAAAATAGTAGCAAAAAGTGGTGGCGTAACCTAAATTATTTCTGTAACCAATCACAGAGGTCTCTTCCTACCCCCTAAGGGACGTTAGTAAGGGGCAGGAGTGTTAACTACATTGTTTTTGTGACTTGACTGAGGGGTGCCTTTCCGCGCTTTTGCCGATTTTTTGTGGAGTTCCAATTTTTACGAATGAAAGATGCTGCAATGTGACTTGCCGCCAATGTGACTAGTGGCAAATTTGACTCACCCCACATGTGGCTAGACGCATTTTTGTCAATTTTCTGGTGCACTTCAAATTTTTTGAAATGAGAATTGCTGCAATGTGGAATGCCGCAAATGCGACTTGCGACAAGTGTGACTGGCCGCATATGTGACTCACCGCATTATTGCCAAGTTTTTGTGGACTTCAAAATTTCAGACTAACCTTATATTTTTCTGTGTGTAATGCACTTTTTTAAAACTTTTTTATTAATTTATATCAATTTTAAACCTTTTAAAAGTCATATCAGTTGACTCTGAATGAAAAATGTCCACTTTTCTATTACATATTTTACTTTCTCAGGTTGGTGGTTGGCGTACTAACTGCAAAAAGTTAATATCAGATATAACATTACTTTACTGAATAAATAATAGCTTAAGGATTACAATTAGATCACCTAGGAAAGCAAATAGATTACCCATTATGACATGTGGATTGCCCAGGATACATTGGATTACTGTAGAGTATAAGTGAATCACAACGGATAAGAAGTGGATTAGGTAACGGTGCACATTTTTTTTAGCATTCCAGGGTCTTCAGCGTGAGAAATTGTAATTTCGAAAATATCTCAAAATCTAATTTTCAAATCTGTTTAGTATTGGAAATCTTATCAGATGTGGAGCAGAGTCGTTTACTCTTACTATTTGAAAACAATCTAAGATTGGCGCATGCATGCCTAATGGAGTTTCCTGGATTTCTTCTGTGGTCATTTCTTCAACCGCACGGCTGTACATTTTTATTTTTGCACGTTTTGGAGAGACAGTTCTTATTGTATACATTCTAAGAAGAATGCTATTACGCTCCACTATTGCAAAGACTTCTCCATTGGACGTTGATAATACAGTTTGTTCTTCGGTTGGCATAGGCAGAAGGACATCATTTTCTCCTTTCACTCGAACTGGTTTATCGCGAGGGAAAGTGTATCTTTGAATTTCAAATCGCTGGAGCAGATTTGTGTTGGGAATGAGCCGAATAAATCTAATTTCTTAAAGTTTATATCCAAGTATGGATAGCGAGTTTCGATCGGGTGTCCGTCTGTCCGTGGGAATTTTCTCCCGCTGATGAGGTCGGACTGAATTTGATACCATCATATACAATCGGATAGGATCAGATACGAATGTATAGGATCGGATAGGAATGGCTAGGATAAAATTCTATATAATGATATAGAATCGGATAGGATCAGATAGTACCTGAGAGAGTCGGATAGCATCGGATAGGATTGGATAAGTGGAATAAAAATATGAATAAGTTAAACATTTAAATTATTATATTAAATAGGCTAAACAAAATTTTTTGGTAGGCGCATGGCGGAGGGGTCAGGTCAAGTTGCACCAAATAAGTCATCCCGCGACAAGTTTTCCCAGGATAAGTCAACCCAGGACATCACATTTCGAAGAGATCTATCTTCCACGGACATCTCTTTCCGAAGACAATGCCATTTAAAAAAAACCTCTCCCCAAAAAGCAGGGCTTCTCCGGACAATCCTTTACACAACAATTTTGGTTAAGGCACTGTATGACATCCCTTCCCTTATATACATATTCAGACTATCGGGCACTGGTAATTTTGAGTAAGTCCTACCGGGAAATAATTTTCCAGTTTGAAAAAAATGACACTCTTTGAGGCACCATTGATCATGCTTCTGTTCACAGAAGAGCGATTGACCAGAGAAGACTGATTGGTCATATCTCGAACCTCTGAAGAAGAATTGGTCCGAAAAATATATTCCGAGAAGGCATTTCGTATGGTGTCTCGACGAAGCATTCCATGTTTTTTTTTTTTTTTTTTTTTTTTAAGTGGGAAGTGATTTACTGGGAACACTTGCCTTGGAAAGACTTTTGAAATTATACCTCAAAGAGTCTCATGTTTGTTTGGAAGTAGGAAGTGACTTCCTGGGGAAACTGGTCTCGGAAAGACATGTCTAATGGTACTCGAAATAATGAAATTTTTTTTTAATGCATTTCCTATGAAGACTTGTCCTGTAAAGACTTGTCTCGGGATGACATATCGTTTGATTCATCGAAGAATTTCATGTTTTATGATAAGTGGGAAGTAAATTTTCGGGAAGGCTTATCCTTGGAAGGCTTATCCAATATTTTCAGAGCCCGAGTTTCTTAATATATAGATAGGGAAAGGGTTGTGCAATAGTGCCTTCATCAGAATCGTTGCGGGAAGAGTTTTCCGAGGAAGCCTTGTTCTTTGGAAAGAGATGTCCAGTTTGCCTCTGAAAGGTAGACTTTAACTTTCTTTCGTGGAAAGAGATTTCCCTGAATGGCGTTTTCTTTGCAAAATGATGCTTCGGGAAAACTTGTCTCTTGGGTAGGAATGTCCTGGTAAGACTTATAAAAGAAAGGCTTGTCCCGGGAAGATTTATTTAGTATGACATGTCATGGCCTCCATGCATAGATGGACTACTTTTTATAAAAGCAAAGTGATTTGAAGTAAATAATGTAAATTTCTCATTTCTTAGCGTGATAGGGCAAATTTTGACTTACCGTTGGAAATATAATATAATTTAATATAATTTTGATTTGTGAATTTTTTTTATGCACTGATTTCTATGCATAACATTATTCATAAGAAAGCAGATTTCATTTCGACCTAAAATAAATTTTGAAATAGAGACCTAAACTCAAGATTCGTTCCAATCTGCAAGGTTTGCTTATGAATATTTTTGAGAGTTTATTAAAATAGGGCAAAAAATGTTGCTATGTACATCAATTTGTTAAAAGAAATATATTTTTTATTTAAATATTCTACCCAGGATGTTTTTCAATATTAGGAATTTTATAAATGTGTAATTTTTTTATTATTCCTTTTTCTGAAATCTAAATAGATTTTTTGAGACTCAAACACAAAAATCTTTAATTTTATGAATTACAGTTTTGATGTTAGACTGTAAGGGACAATGTTGAGCTCGTTCAGAGAAACAATTTTACACAGCACTTTTCCTGCCTACACCATGCGTAATCTGCTCATGCACATTTTGCCAGTCACTAATTTTCCTTGCCACTTGAACATCTTCGTATCATTTTCCCATTATATTTCACACGTTTTTATTGCCTTATAATTAATTCATATCAATTTCAAACATTTTAAAAGTCATATCGGTTCACTCTGAATAAAAAACGTTAATTTTTCTATTAGATATTCTACTTTCATACGAGTAGTTTGGTGGGTTTGGTACTAACTGAAATAAGTCTATTTCGGAAATAACGTAACCTTACTCCATAAATGATAGAATTTTTAGGGCAAAAACTGTTTTTGCATACTCCGCATGTTACCTCCTGTGAACTCAAATATATTATGCAGAGTTTAATGAATTTTTAAAAAAGTTCCAAAATATGTTAAAGTTTTGAGTAGTAAAGGTTGAAGGTACTTGGGCCTTGAAAATTGGAAAGTCGAAAATATCTCAGAATCTAACTTTCAAATCTCTTCAGTATTGGAAATTTGATCAAATGTGGAGGAGAGTCGTTTACCCTTATTATTTCGAAAAACTTGAGAATTGGTGAATTTCTGCCTAACGGGGTTTCCCTAATTTCTTCTAAGGTCATTCCTTCAACGGCACCGCTGTACATGTTTATTTTTGCACGTTTTGGGAAGACAGTTCCTACTGAATACACTCCACGAAGTCTTTCATTCTTCTCCACTATTGCAAAAACTTCTCCATTGGATGTGGATAATACAGTTTGTTCTTCGGTGGGCATAGGAAGATATACGTTATTTTCTTCTTTCACTTGAATTGGTTTATCGCGCGGAAAAGTGTATCTTCGAATTTCAAATCTTCGGAACGGATTCGTGCGGGGAATGAGCCGAATAAATCTAATTTCTTCAAGTTTATATCCAAGTATGGATATAGGAAAACGTAGGTCATGAGGAGATCTGTTCCTGTCATAAAGAAGAGGCTCGACAGGAGGTGAAGAGCCCGGAGCATGATGTCTGTCAGGAGAGTAAGAAATTCCGGAACGAGGAAC
Source organism: Andricus curvator (assembly GCA_932195095.1). Classification (NCBI taxonomy): domain Eukaryota; kingdom Metazoa; phylum Arthropoda; class Insecta; order Hymenoptera; family Cynipidae; genus Andricus; species Andricus curvator. The sequence goes on from CAKNYM010052449.1 coordinate 598,189, forward strand.
ACCAGGTCTAGAGCTTGAACTCTGTGAACTTGAATCTGCAGCAAGAAATAGAGAAGCATGGTTAATTAAAGGAATGAAAAAAGTGAATGTTTTCTTTTATGTATGTTATATCAAAACATGCAAAATTCTACTGTGTAAATAATTATCAGTTTTAGATCAACTTAGAAATCTTACGTCCGTAGATCTCAAATCAAGCAGTTACCCTATGAGTCAAACAAAATCGCCGCAACCACGATTACTACATTAATAGCATTACTAACATCACTAACAATATAAAGATTACCTCTTTGCATATCCAGGATTCTAAAACATTTTGAGATTGGTGATCCGGGGCCTAGTGGAGTTTCCTTGATTTCTTCTGGGGTCATTTTTTCAATCGCGCCGCTGTGCATGTTTATTTTGGATCGTTTTTGACGGTCAATTCTTACTGTATAAATTCCACGAAGTCTATTATTACGCTCCACTATTGCAAGTATGTCACCGTTGGATGTTGATAATACAGTTTGTTCTTCGGTTGGCATAGGCTGAAGGAGCTGATGATCTCCTCTCAGGCGAATAGGTTTATCGCGAGGGAAAGTATATCTTAAAATTTCAAACTGCCGGGACGGATTCGTGTTAGGAATAAGCCGAAGAAATCTAAGTTCTTCAATTTTAAATCCAAGTATGTGTGAAGAAGACTGACTGGGAGGAGGAGACCTGGACCTGTCACGAAGAAGAGGCGCGGCAGGAGGCGAAGACCTTTCCGAAGAACCCGGAGCATGATCTCTGTTGGAAGGGTTTGAAGTCTGTGAACTCAAATCTGCAAGAAGAAAGAGAAATTCACATTTTCATAAAGCAGTCCATCGTCTGTTGGTGAGTATTATTGAATTAATGATGGACTGGTGTGGGTTAGCGACCAATGTTTAAAAATGCCTGTCCAGGTTCTACTCATTTACTATCATATAGTTATTAACTAAGGATGATTGAATTTTGTCAAAAATATAATGAATTCTTGCGAAATGAAGGGTGGATTAAGTCCTAAATTGTTCAATTTAATTCAATCATTCATTGTTCAATAATTTTAAACTGAAAGTACTGAAATTTTCATAATTTCAATTTAAGACTTTATAAGAATAATACTTTGTTACATAATGATATATAATATACTATAATAAAAATATAATCCTGGGGTGATCGCTAGAGAGATTGATCAGCAACCTGGGTCGGAGCAGTGTTGCGGAATAAACGTGTCATTCAAATAAATAACACAAGAATTCCAGATCAATCTAAAATATCTATACCTAACACAATAATACATACATATCTACCTTATACCTATATACCCACCTACACACTACTATTTTCCAACTGAGCAAGTCACGCCTACTCCGAAAGGGAAATGGCTTGATGGTACAATAATAATAATAATAAAAGTTTCCCAGATTTAAATGGGAAAACCTAAAAAGATAACCATTTTTTGGTTCGGAACGGGGGCGTTTTCCAAAGCAGACATTTTTTTATTTAGAAGGGAAAACTTGAAAATTTAATCCATTTTTCGATTTAAAACAAGAAACGTTTAGGAAGTAATCAATAAGTAAATCGAAGTTTCCGAATTTTCGATTCAATTTTTAATTTTTTAAGCTTGAAAAGAGTAAAATTTAAATATTGAATGTCTTTATGAGGTTAAAAAAATAATTTCTTTATACTTTAAAACCATGAGTTCCTCTTTATTTTAAACTTGTGCAATACAATAATCTTGAGCTTCAACTGTTTTTTCATTTTTATATATTTCTCTGCATTCCATAATTCTGAAGATTTTTAGCGCCAAACACAACAATTTTTAGGCTTCAAAAGGGGGAAGTTTTAGAACTCAGAAATTTTTGATTTGGAGAAGGAAAAATGTTATGAATAACGAAATTTTTTAATTGAAAGGGTGAAATTTATTATTCGTAAATATGTATCAAATTCTTGGTTGCCCAACAACCAAGGGCATATGTTCAATGAAAAAAAAAAAAAAAATTTGTGTTAAAAATGTTCTCCGGTTGATCGGGGGAAGCCTTGAAAAGTGAACAATGTTTCGGCTGGAAACGGGCGAAATTTCATTTTTTTAGTGGAAAGAGGGAAAATCTAAAAAAAAAATAATTTTTTTAAGGAAATTGGGCAAAATTTGTTGTTAACAAATAGTTCAGATTGAAAAAGATAAAACCTGTAAAATAGAAAAATTTTGATATCAAAAAAGGAAATTAAACAAATTGAAAATTGGTCTATTTGGAAGATAGAAATTTAAAAAGTAACGATTTTTTTTATATTTGAATAGGGAATTTCCGCAATGAATTACAATTAGAACTTTAGGCTAAGGAAGTATCGTAGAAAATTATTATTTCAGACATATAATAATTCTTTAACAAAATTCCCTGTTCCAAATCAGAATTGTAATTCTTATGGGCAAAAATTATCTGATGCTTCAACTACAAATTATAATTGTTTTCCAGAATTCCCTACATCAAAACAGAAATCTTTGAAATCATTTTAAATGTTTAGAAATCTCGTAAAAACTCTAAAAATTGTTTGAATTCATTGAAATATTTTGGTTGCTTTTCAATTGACCATAAAAATAAACAAATGACCAGGAATTTAAGATTATCCATCGGGTAGGCACCCCTTAAGTATTTTAGACAATTGGAAAGTCGGACTAATTGTAATGTTCAGAAAGCTTAAAAAGGTAATCAAAATTATAGATATATTTTATGATTATATTCACCAATTGAGTTGAGGATAACCGCCAAGAAGAAGATGAGACTAGAGACAATCCTCATCCTTTCGAATTAGAGGAAAAACTGATTAATGTATCAATGAAGAACTTGATTAACAATGTATGTAACTGAAGAATTTTCTAGGGATTTTCAGATTATGTCACCTATAGACATTATCTATTAGGTTGTAGATGTCAAGCTTGCCCTTATCAGATATTTACATTTCATCAGAGTCTGTTTCAAGGAAAAAAATGTTATTTGTAAATTCGTTAAAACTGAGATCACAAATTATACATTCAACATTTTCTATTGCGAATCACAAATCAAGTAAATTCTTTTTTACTAAATTAAAAAGAGTGATGATTCAAATTCAAGAAAATTCTTAATTGAAAAAAATCAGGTGTAAATTAAAACAAATACGGATTAACATGTTCCAAGAAAAAATTATACAGTTAAATTAATTTTTAAATTTCCTTTTTCAATTCAGAATTTTGTTTATTTAGAAAATATTCTATTATACATCAGGAATATAGTAACTGTCTTTTCATGTGAAAAATTATTTCAGAATTATATTGATTTATTTACGGAAATTCCCGATTCCAAATCATAAATTTTAACGAAAAATTCAACCTTATTTAAATAATTTTTGTATGGTTTAATATGTTCATTTCATTAAATTCTAATGTAAAATTATCTAAACATAACATTTTGAACACTGGTTTTTAATATAAAATTTTGAAGGTGTTAATTTAAATAAAAATTTGAATTGAGAATTATACAATAATGAAGAAAGTAAAATTTTTGGATATTATTCTTCACAAGTTATATGTATTTATTTATATTCACATATTTAACAAAATAATTACCTGACTCTACACTGTTAAAAATGTTCTTAAATTTCAGTTACAAATTTTCCTGAAATTCAAGACACACTTTATTGAAATTCAAGTTAATGGAAAAGTATAGTAAATTTCAGATTTATTTCGTATAATTAAGAATAAAATTTAAAGTTCAGAGACTGTTCTTTAATTTTCAATGCAAGTATTGAGGTATAAGAACAGGTTTGTAAATTCAATACCCAGAATTGAGAGCCTGGTTAGGTTCCTGGAGTTTCAAGCACCCCGTATTGAATCTGCGTTTCAGGTATAAGTCGGCCTAAATGAATCGTTAATGTATAATACCTTAAAAGAATTTTCCAAAATTGTTAGGGAAGTTTTAACTTTTATGATAAGAGTATTAAATATTCAGTATTCTAGTTTAGAATTTATGTTAGTGCAACTTGATTTCCACTGATGAACTAAAAATTTATATACATGCCTTAAATTTATGAAAGTTAATAGTTTCGACATTCTTATTTAACAATGAGCTAGTATTAATTGAAATAATAAAATTCAATAAACACAGACTGTTGACTTATTTAGTATCGTTTAAATAATGTTTTTAAAACATCGGAATGTCCGTGAACCCGACGTATATCACACGTAATATGGAACGTAAATACAAACGCCTAAGTTGTTAGGGCCTTATAACGTTCAAGTAAAACAATAAAAATATGTTCTTAATCAAAATCCTGCTGAATAAAAAAAAACTCTTAAATTTTCCAGATTCTTTTTCGACATATGTTTAAATCTTCAAAACTTAGGATTACTCCTCTAAAATAAAACCTCGCTGTCTAGCGCGTCGAGACTCGGAGAGTGGGAGTCGGAAGTTTCGTCTGCTGACCGCTTGAGTCGCAGCGCAGTCTTTCGGGATCTCTCTCGCAATCAACATTTCGCGTAGTGTGCATATAAACGGGGCAGAAACAACGTTCAGTATCGCTTTTCGGCCCTATATTTTTGAGTTTCAATATATGTTTCGTAACTTTCAATACTATGGTCATAAGTTTCAATTTATGTGTATTAGGTTTAAATAGTAGGTTATTAGGTTTCATTCCTAGGTTCTTAAGTATCAATATACTCGGTTCTTAGGATTTGATACTAGGTTCATAAGATTCAATACAAGTTTCTTAAGATTCAATACTCGGTTCATAGGTTTCAATACATTGTTCATAAGTCTCAACACTAGGTTCTTAAGTTTCAATTCTCAATACTTAGGATTCAATACGCAAGGTTCATAAGCTTCAATACGCGGTTCTTAAGATTCAATACTCGGTTCTTCAGTCTCAATACAAGGTTCTTAATTTTCAATACTTGCTTCTTAAGTTTCAACACAAGGTTCTTAAGTTTCAATACTCGCTTCTTAAGTTTGAATACAAAAGTTTCAGAACTTTAAGGTACATTTATCACTGTTCCGGGCTTCACATACTTTTCACTTAAATTTACGGCAAAAATTTTTAACAGTGTAACTGACGATTTAGTTTCTTAATTCGAAAATAACAAAAAACACTACCTTTATGCAATAATACCAACTTAAGAAGACTTCATGCTAAAGAACAATGATTCAAACTTGTTTTTTTCTTTCTATTGAACAATTGAGAATAGATAATTTGCCTATTTTTTATTTTCCTCAAATGTAATCTTTTTTACGTAAGCTTGTATAAGGATGTGATTTTCTGAGAAAAATAGATACAAAGATAAAAGATCTTGAAGAAAATGTACCTTTATTTTTAATTTTTAATAACTTCAGGAAAATTAGAAATTTTGCAAAATCATTTAGCACTATTGTATAGTACCGCAATCAATACAAAATAACCAAAAAATAAGCAAAATCGATGGCGATGCGATGGCGATCGATGAAAATCACTTCTGGAATTCATTTATGAATTATTTATTTTATCAAGGATTAGATTAATTATTAAATCTCATTGCATTAAATTTAACTAGAATGCTCTATTGTTTCTGTTATTTGCATTGAATATTGAATAAATGTAATTACAAATACTAAAAGTTTCAACAATATAATTATTATGCGGAATTAGATGAACCATTGTGCGAATTGTCGGTCGGGCCATGGTTGGCCCAACCTTTGTAAGGTCGGCCCAACTTTGTGAGCCAATGGTCGGGCCAACCAGCGTAATGATAACGCATGCCGTCCCTATTTTACACAGTTGGGCAAACAATAGTTGTCATGGTTGAGCCAACCGCGGAATACAAGGTTGGCATACCATTGGTTTTCAAAGTTGGCCCAATTTTGTGAGCCAATGGTCGGGCCAACCAGCGTAATGATAACGCATGCCGTCCCTATTTTACACAGTTGGGCCAACAATGGTTGTCATGATTGAGCCAACCGCAAAATACAAGGTTGTCATACCATTGGTTTTCAAAGTTGGCCCAGCATTGAGAAGAAGCATTGTTTAACCAACGCTTCTTCTGCGAATTGATCGTCGGTCTACGGTCAGGCCAACCAGCTAAATGAAAACGGTCAACCTTCTTTGGCTTCTCAACGTCGGCCCGACATTCGGTCCCATATATGGGCCATCTATTAAGATGATGTCGGCCCAACCGTGGACAACAATGTGGGGCCGACTTTCATTTTTGAAGGTTCGTACTAAACAGGTGAAAATACACAAAATAGGTATTCAAAAAATAAATAATAATTGATGGCGAGTATTTTGACTATCAATGTTAATGGTCCTGCTTAGAATGAATACATATATTACGTTTTTAAACATTATATTACAAATAAAATTTCTAACGCTACGGGGTTTCGAACCTACATCTATATCTGAATCTATCGCCTGGCAGTCGGGAGTCTTACCCATTACTCTATACCTGGAGAATTGAAATTCAATGAAAAAACCATCCTCATAAGCCACAGCTCAAGGCAGTTGAAAAGAAACAATTTTTTAACTCTTTCTTCTCTTTAATTTTTTTATTATTATGCGACATCATGTAGATGTAAAATAAATTAACTGTTAAAGGGAATATAAATGAAATAATTTTTAAAGAAATAGTTTAAACCGAATACAACAAATTTTTTCAACATTTTTGTTTTATTTTTTTTCAACAAATTTTTTTTCAACAAATTTTTCTCTAAAATTTTTGCTCTCGAACATTTCTTATCAAACAATTTTTTTTAAACAATTTTTTTCAAACAATTTTTATAAAATTTTTTTCAAACATTTTTTCTGTTGCGCCCACTTTGACTAATTTTGCTCCGTGTAATATATTTTTTTCTCGCTTTTCAGGCCATTTTACAACTTTTGATAATGACACAAAGTGTCATTTTTAATGAGCATTTGAAATTTGCATCGACGGAACTTCGAAATTTTATCACGTACGCCGACAATTTTTTCAATTACAATTTTTTTAAACTTTCGTGTCACGTTTTGCTTTTTAGGTGTTTCAGCCTATTTTAAAACGATTAAGAATTATAACAAATGTAAATGTTTCGGAACATTTACAATTTATCATAAAGATGGAGCTTCGAATTTTTTTTCTTAAAAAAAAGGAAGGGTCTGGCCGCTCGTATCATTACGGTTATTCTGAACCAATTTTCCAAAGCCTGAACGACCGTCGACCCAACCTTGGGCCAGGGTTGGGCCGACGGTCGGCAGCAGAAAGGTTACTTGCACTGGATAATATTACGCCGATGGTCGGGCCAACTATCGCCCAGAGTCGGACCAACCATAGTGTTATGGTTATTTGGAGCCAATTTGCCAAAGCTTAGACGACCGTCGACCCAACCTTGGGCCAAGGTTGGGCCGACGGTCGGCAGCAGAAAGGTTACTTGCACTGGATAATATTACGCCGATGGTCGGGCCAACTATCGCCCAGAGTCGTGCCGACCGTAGTTTTATGGTTATTTGGAGCCAATTTGCCAAAGCCTAAACGACCGTCGTCCCAACCTTGGGTCAGGGTTGGGCCGACGGTTGGGAGCAGAAAGGTTACTTGCACTGGATAATATAACGCCGATGGTCGGGCCAACTATCGCCCAGAGTCGGGCCGACCGTAGTTTTATGGTTATTTGGAGCCAATTTGCCAAAGCCTAAACGACCGTCGAACCAACCTTGGGCCAGGGTTGTGCCGACGGTTGGCAGCAGATTCGTTACTTGCACTGGATAATATAACGCCGATGGTCGGGCCAACTATCGCCCACAGTCGGGCCAACCTTAGTGTTATGGTTATTTGGAGCCAATTTTCCAAAGCCTAAACGACCGTCGACCCAACCTTGGACCAGGGTTAGGCCGACAATTGGGTGAGTTTTGGAAGCCAATGTCGGCTTCTAACGTTGGCCCAACTAAGGTGGCTTCGACCTGCTATAGTTGGGCCAACCTTGGTTACCAAAATTCGGTTGCCAAAGCCGGCCCGACCTTGGGCCGACCGTCAACTCTGGCTGCCAACACAAATTCGCACCTGGGAGAAGATTTTCTTTTCACACAAAACACGGTGGGCATGGGTACTTGGCAGAAATCCTGCAAACTAATTTAATTTTCTGTCGAATGAACATGAACGAGAGCCACTTCAATGTGTTTGGTTTCTAGATAAGGATATTTGTACTCTCTCAGAAATGACTTTCACAACTCGCATTAAATGTGTGTCATTTAGTGTTTATCTTAACTTTTTTTTTAACTAATCAGGTGCTTCATTTAAGTACTCCTTTTACTTTTGGTTTGTGGGCATAGCCTTTTCCACAAGCTTCGCATTGTCAATTGAAAAAATTATTTGTATAGAAGAATTCTTTTTTTTTATTTAGCTGTACATAACAGCAAAGCTAAAACGAGAATAATATATGCAAATAATAGGGGAACACATTTTTTGAATGAAATTAATATAGCTAGAATATTCCTGAAATTTTAGGTCAACATATATTGCATTTTCAACCATAAAGACAAATTTTCAACGAAAGAGTTGAGTCTTTAAACTAAAAATTGAGTTTTCTTTTAGAAACAGACTAATTTTTTAACTAAATAGTTGAATTTTCAAGAAAAGACAGTTATAATTTTTAGCCAAAAAGACGAATTATTAACAAAAGATTTGAATTTCAAGCAAGAAGGATTTTGGAGTTGAGGAAGAAAAAAAATCCACCAAATTGTGGAATTTTCAACCCAACAGTTGAATTTTCAACCAAAAAATTATCAATAGGGTCATCCACGATTTTTTCTTTATTTTTGCATATTAAAGTATCGAATTGACATCTAAAAAAATGGGTACACGTTTCAAATTTCTATTTCGTACACGTTTCAAATTTCTATTTCTGTCGCGCCCGTGTCGCCATCTTGATGTGACGTAGCGCGCCTTAAAAAGCTTGTAAATATTCCGAGCGATTCACGTTTTTCCATAAAAATGGAACGAAAACAGCGATAATATTGGTGTTTTTTGCCTATATGTAAAAACGCCTCTGTCGAAAGTCCAGGAAAATTATTAATATCTATACCCAAAGCTGAGGAGCGAAAAATATGGTACAAAATTGTTCGGCGTGACATGTGCCTACCTACCGGAAGGAAATTTCAGGAACGTCATAGGCGAAAATGTCAGGCCGGATCATACAAATATCAGTGAATTATCAGTCTCTATTTGAATAATTTCGTCTCTAGAGATTGCCTAAAAGATTTGGGTCCTTTTTCATGTTTTAATTTATGATGATCCAACCTTGAGGATTCCAAAACGTGAAAGGCAGTTAAGAAAGGTTTGGCTGTCATAAAGTCCTCATAAAACTAATCCCTTTTTTGAACTACAATTTTTTTATATTTATATACATACATATATTTATTTGTGTCAACTCATTTATTTATATATTTATATATGTACAGTAATGTCCTGACGGTGAATCTAAAAATGCTATCTGTTTTTATGCATTTCGTATATTTCACGAGACACTTACAAAACATGATCTATTTTGAACTTATCAAGACAAATTTTATATATTTGTAATCATATAGATTCGTAGATTCTGATTTTGTAGCTTTCAAGTCCCTCTTTTCAAAATTGAAAAAAAAACAACTTATTTTTGTATTTTAAGCTCTTAAATGTAGCCTCCCTTATTAGCCCATTAAAACTTGCTACAGAAATTCCATAATTTCTAAGCTGATCGACCATCTTAAGCAGGGGCCTTTGTCCGTAAGCACGTCCGCCTCGCACTGGCCTTGTTACTTAATCGGTGAAATCGAAACGTAAACTAAAATATTGCGCAATATACTTTACTGAGTACTCGCGCACTGCGGCCTTTGCAGGACGAAAGTCGCAACCGTTTCTCGCCCTGCCCGATGAGAAACTGCGTGGGCCAGCAGTTCTAGGAATTATAAAACCAGACCGGCTTCTATTTTATGAATTTATAAAAGCATCTATGAAAAATTTTTTTTTCGTTTTTACTCCTCAAGTCTCAGTAACGTTGAAATTGGAGCACTTCGCAAAAAAAAATGACTTATAAGTATAATCACTTTTGGCAACCCTGGCGGACCGAACGAACACATCGTATCCTCTCCGTATCATGCAAGAAAAACTCATTAAAAAAGAAAGATGAACATTTCACTTGTTGAAATTCGGATTCTACGTGAAATTTTGCGTTAAAAGGTCCCGGAGTAATGGCAATAGTTTTTCTTGCAACATTAAAAACTTTAAAACAATATAATACTTATCGGTAACGTGGGCTGAAGGCGACTTCAAACGCATCGTCGACGGATAACGCCTATTAACTGTTACTGAACGACGATGCGTTTTAAGTCGCCTTCAGCGCACGTCATCGATAACTATTATATTTTTTTAAAGTTTTTAATGTGGCAAGAAAACTATTGCGATTACTCTGTGACCTTTTAACTCAAAATTTCACGTAGAATCCGAATTTCAACAAGCGAAATGTTAATCTTTCTTTTTTAATGAGTTTTTCTTGCATGATACGGACAGGATACGATGTGGATACTATAAGGATACGCTGTAGCGTATCCGTTCCGTTCGTTCGGTCCGCCAGGGAAATTATCCAAACTGGCTTTAACGTATCCGGACATACTGATACTCCGTAAAAAGAAACCGTTTCAGCCAAAAAACATTGATGATTAATTATTTGGATTGTTTTTATCAAACTGACCATGTATTTTCTGAAGCTTTAAAGGCGCGTGACGTCACAGCACGTTTTGCAAGCCAGGGGGGCGCCATATGTTTTGTTTGAAAAATCGGCATTTTCGGTTGATATTTTGTCACTTTTTGATAAATTATTGAAAATTGTTAAGTTTATAAAAAACTTATCTATAAGGGAAAAAAATTATTTTTGTGGACGACTCTATTACTAACCAAAAATTGATTATTGATTATTGAATTTTAACAAATTTGTGACTCTGCTCAACATTGTCGAATTTGTAAATTTTTACCTCAAAGTTCTTTGTACACCCATAATAATTTTCACTGAAAGCCTTCATTTTCATTGCTTTTTAAATTGCATCAGTAAGTTTGAAATTTAATAATATTTGAATGTAAACGGTATCAAAAATAAACAAAGGTAAATAAAAGCATTCATCTTTTCCAAAATATAGAAAATTCAGAATTTTGAAGTTTTCGATTTTAAAGATAGTTTAAATTAGAAATCTGTACTGAATTAATAAGAACTTAAATAGGAAAGATACAAGTTTTGGAAAGAGTTAAGCTTAAATTTTATTTGAATTGCTAGATTTCTATTGATATGAACTAGAATTAATTTTTAATTGACAATAATACCGTCGGAATGCCATGATTGAATTTAAATCGCTAGAATTAAATTCAAATTTAGAATAACTATACTTGAATCAACTAGGAATCTGCTTTAATTATTAGAATAATTTAATTTTAAATTATTATTTTATTTTAAAATAAGCAATTTGATTTATTCATAAATTTAAAACTAATCAGAATTGTACAATATTAGAATAAAAAACTGTCCCAATTAATAAGAATTCAAATAGAAAAGATTAGAATTAGTTTTGAAAGATTTTTGTCACCTTTGCAAATAATTTTAATCAGAATTTAATTATTATCATGTTGTTTTTAATTTTTTTCATGAATTTAAAATGGGATTGTTTTTATTTCAAACATTTTTATTCATATATTTATTGATTTTAAACAGGACAGATGCTTTTATTTTTAAAATTTTGGAAGAATTTTGTTGTTTTTAACTACTGTAAGGGCATGTAAAATTCACATGGTCAGAGACAAACAAAGTCGCCTGCTGCCCAACTGGGTCCAAAACGGCGACTAGCCAATGAGATTGTCACCCCCGCCAGGGTCAGGTGGGCCCTGAAGTCTTTCAGTCCTTACAGGTCTCCTGGTCCAGATGGCATATATCCAGTCCTCTTACAGAGAGCTGGCGAGATCATCATAGGGCCGCTAGTGAGACTTGCTAGGGCTAGTCTGACGTTCGGACATGTCCCGGCGGCATGGAGGGGTACGAGAGTAGTCTTTATTCCGATAGCAGGTAGGATCGGTTATACATTACCCAAGGATTTCCTTCCCATCAGCCTAACATCTTTCCTACTAAAAGCAGTGGAAAGACTTGTGGAGAGATATATCCGCAATAAGGTCTTGTCAAGTAGGCCACTTCACAAGGAGCAACACGCCTACAAGTCTGGTCACTCGATGGAGATGGCCCTAAACGGAGCAGTAAACCTAATTGAAGGTCAACTGAAAGAGAAAGGCCTCGCGATTGGAACCTTTATGGACATCGAAGGAGCCTTCAATAACACCTCTAGAGAGGTGATCAGGGCGGCCATGATCACACATGGTGTGCCTATTGCAGACGTGAATTGAAAGTGCCACATGTTGGCTAACAGGAATCTAACTACGACTAAGGGTGATACCACTTTATGTGGAACCGTTGACTCGGGATGTCCGCAGGGAGGAGTTTAATCGCCCTTGTTGTGGTGCGTATTAGTGGATGAACTGCTTCCTCTACTCTCGAATCAGAGCCACCACGTCATAGGCTATGCGGACGATATGCTGGTTATCGTGCACGGCCAGCGTATTGATGCGCTCTTCGAAGTAATGCATTAAGCACTGATGATAGTGGATTCATGGTGCAAGAAAACTGGACTATCGGTTAATCCAAGTAAGACAGACGCGGTTGTCTTCACTAGAAAATACAAGTGGAGAACCACGAGTGCATTGAAACTTGGAGGACAACAACTGGAAATCAAAAAACGAGCTAAATATCTAGGAGTCATTCTGGATAAGAAGCTGTTATGGAACGAGCACCTGGAAAACAGGTGCAAGATAGTAGTAGCGACTCTATCGCTCTGTAGGAGAGCCATAAGGAAAAGCTGGGGCTTGAAGCCGGAGACACTTATATGGATCTACATAGCGATCTTGCGACCCAGGCTAACCTATGCGGCGGTGATCTGGTGGAGCAGGGTCGAGCTGTTCACTGTGAAGTCTCGACTGAAAACGATCAGGGGACTGATTTTGAGTGGCGTTACTGGTGCCTTGAAGTCGACACCGACGGTGGCACTGGGGGCACTAATAGGTTTGGAGCCCCTCCATCTTACCATCAAGGTCGTGGCTGCGAAGGCGGCCTGGAGACTAAATTTGGTAAATGATAGAAGGATCTCGACAGCAGTGAAGATCCCAGCCGACATCGCGAAGAGGCCGACCCTGAACATGCCCAGGGCCAAATGGCCACTCGCTACCTCTTATACAAGAAGTATCGAGTTAGCCCATCTTCGAAGAAGGAATGGCTTAACGGCGACGCACACCTGCCCAGTGATGGAGACAACTGGTTTACAGATGGCTCCAGGAACGAGGAGAATGCAGGAGCCGGTGTATACCGTAGAAGAAAAGGAATGGGCTTTACAATCGAGATGGGGACCTACGCCACAGTTCTACAATCTGAGATTATGGCCATACTCCAGTGCGCCTACAAGGCAAAAGAGTATAACAACAAAAGAAATGTCCGTATCTGCTCAGACAATAGGGCTGCTATATTGGCCCTGAATGGAACAACGACCACGTCGCTACTAGTATGGGAATGCTTTCAGGCACTACATATGTTAGCGACGGTAAACCAAGTTACTCTGCTATGGATCCCTGGAGACAACGGTATCAAGGGCAATGAGATATCGGATAGGCTAGCCAAGCCAGCGGTAAGAAGAAATTTTACTGGACCCGAGCCAGTTGTAGGTATTTCCAGTAGGTTAGTCACTGAAGAAATTAACAGTTGGCTGACCGAGGAACATCAGAATGAGTTGGATTTGGTCTCTGGTTGCAGACAGGCTAAAACTCTCTTGGGCTCAAAGCTTAACTCTAACTGAGCAAGAGAAATTCTCAAGCTCGGGAGGAACGAAGTCGAAGTCATAACAGAAATGGTTATAGGACATGGGAACCTCGGATATCACAGACATAAGATAGGGCTTGCGGAAAGTCTCTTCTGTCGTCTGTGCGGAAAGGATAATGAGACAGCTACTCACATCCTTTGTCACTGTCCCGCGATTGCGGGGAAACGTCTAACACTCAGAGGCAATTACTGCATCAGTGAGTCAGATATTTCAGTCAACAGCGTGGCTGCTGTCCTCTTCCTATGGAGAGGGCTTTAGGGTCACGCTTAGGCTCACGAGAGGACGCAACGGGATTACCCACGCGTCAGGGGCTGTTACGGTCTCAACCCAGAACTAATAATAATGACAAGGAAATTAAATTTGTACTGTCTCAGAACTAACTTTAAGAACTTCCATAAACTGTCGGTGTCATTTCGTTTTATCTTAACATGTTTTTTAACTAATTAGGTACTTTAAGCGCTCTTTTCAGTTCTGGGTTGCAGGTATATCATATTCATGACGTCGAAGCTATTGTCAGAGACAAAAATTTAGAGAACAAGAATAATATGTATACAATTTAAAAATAGTAATAATTTTCGAACAAACAGTTGTATTTATAACTAAACAGTCAAACCTGTACGCAAAAGAGATGAATTTTAATAAAAATTTGAATTTTTAGCCAAAAAGACGAATTTCCAACAAAACAGTTGAATTTCAACCCAGAAATATTTTTTTCTCAACAAATAATGATAAATAAAAGCATTTTTATGACACATGCATGATTTCAGCCTTTTTTGAAGCCCATAAAGCAAGGCTAAAGCTCTACATTTTACTGACGATGAAAATTACACATTTATGAGCTCGCATTTTACGATTATTATCAGCCCAGTCACCGTAAACACTGTCAGAAAATTTTGATTGCAGATAATATAATTTTGTGGTTATTTATGGAAAGTTACTATACCTAACTGATAAAATTACAGTAAGTTACCGAAAATTGTCATAAATTTCCGGAAATTTATGGAAATTAAAAAGAATGAATGTTGGGTCATTTGTAGTAAGTTACGATATTTCCCTGTGAAATTACCATAAATGATCGAAAATTTTCATGGATTTCCGAAAATTCTTGGATATTATTAAAAATGAATTTTGGGTAATTTATGAGTTACCATATTTACAGATAAAATGACCGTAAATTACAGAAAATTTTCATAAATTTCCGGAAATTTATGGAGACTAAAAAAATTAAAATTAATTTTGGGTAATTTGTGGTAAGTTACGATATTTACATTTGAAATGACCGTAAATTCCCAAAAATTGACGACAATTTTTTTATTGAATTTTTGATAATTCAGAATAAGTTACCATAAATTTCATGCTTCTTATTCAGAATCGAATATGGACTGAAATCATGACTGTATTTCTGAAATCATCCATTTGTTATAAAAAATATCGTATGCGCCAAGGGGGAGAGGCACTTTTTCTCCCCCTAGGTGTATAATATATTATTAGACGTTATAAATATTTTGAACAGTTAATTTAAAAGTTCTCTGTTTCGAAAATAGTTCAAATTGGAGTTCCTATCCCAATTACACTAGAGTCCCGCTATAGTGGACGTTTCAGGGGCACCCATATAAAAAAAAAACACTATCTCGGGACTCTTCAAACCGTACTTCATCTCCCTCTTGCTTGTTCCAATTTTTTTCTGAATCGGAAGAAAGAAGTTTTTTATTCGAAACACTTTTATTATATCATTAGGGAGAAAACTGTGGTATTTAACTTGTTTCTAAGATTGATGGGAGAATTGTTGCTTTATTTAATTTGTTTCTAAATTGGAAGAGGGAATTTTTGTTTCCATCTTACTTCTGAATTCGAATAGGAAAACTTTGTATATTTAACATTTTTATTGATTTGGAAGAACGAAACTGTGGGTTATTTTTTTCTAAATTCGAAACGGAAATGTTCTATTTTTTATCATTTTGGTTAATATTTTATTTGATTACCAGGAGAAAAATTCTGTGATTTTCACACCTTTCTAAAGATAATGTTTGCATGCACAAAGATATTGAAACGTGCATATGTGATAGTTTACGTGGTTCATTATATGAAAAATGCTCGTTCAGTTCAACAATTAATTTATTCAACAAATATTTAAAAACTAGAGGTATCAGAGGAAAAAGTTCAAAGTTCGAGTTTAGCGTTTTAAACGACATCAGAGTTCTTTTTTGAATTGCCGTTTTGAGGTAAGATTGATCACATTATGCCAATTCAAATATACAATTTTACGCAGCACTATTCGGGTCCAGATCCTACCAACATCCAGCAAGTCACATTGGCGGCATCTCTTATTACGAAAAATTTGAATTCTAAAAAAAATTATCAAAAGGCGGCATCTCCCATAGCGGCAACTCTCATTTCGAAAAATTTGAAGTCCAAACAAAAATTGGAAAATATGGAGTAACTCACACTTGCGGCATTTTATATCGCAGCAAGTCACATAGCGGCATATCTCATTCGGAAAAATGTGGTGTCCACAAAATAGTGTCAAAAAGTGGTGGCGTGACTTAAATTATTTCTGTAACCAATCACATCGGTCTCTTCCTACCCCCTAAGGGGCGTTAGAAAGGGGTAAGTGTGTTAACTAAATTGTTTTTGTGACTTGACTGAGGGGTGCCTTTCCGCGCTTTTGACGATTTTTTGTGGATTTATAATTTTTACGAATGAAAGATGCCGCAATGTGACTTGCCGCCAATGTGACTAGTCGCAAATGTGACTCACCCCACTTGTAGCTTGTTGCATTTTTGCCAATATTTTGGTGGACTTCAAGTTTTTTGAAATGAGAATTGCTGCAATGTGGCATGCCGCAATTGCCACAAATGCGACTTGCCGAATTTTTGCCAATTCTTTTTTGCTTCAAGTTTTTCGAAATGAGAGGTGCTGCAATGTGATATGCCGCGAATGTGACTTACCGCATTTTTGCCAACTTTTTGTGGTCTTCAAACTGTCAGACTGACCTTATATTTTTCTGTGTGTAATGCACATTTTTTTCACTTAATTATTAATTTATATCAATTTTAAACCTTTTCAAAGTCATATCAGTTGAATCTGAATGAAGAACGGCCACTTTTCTATTACATATTTTACTTTCTCAGGTTGGTGGTTGGCGTACTAACTGCAAAAACTTAATATCAGAAATAATATTATTTTACTTAATAAATTACAGCAAAAGGATTACAATTAGATCACCTAGGATAAAAAAAAAATACCGATTATTACAGGTGGGTTATCCAGGATATTCGGATTACTCTAGAGTATTAGTGGATCACAACAGATAACAAGTGGATTTGATAACGGCGTACATTTTTTTTAGCATTCCAGGGACTTCGGCGTGAGAAATTGTAAATTCGAAAATATCTCAAAATCTAACTTTCAAATCTGTTCAGTATTGGAAATCTAATCAGATGTGGAGGAGAGTCCTTTACCCTTACTATTTTAAAACAATCTAAGATTGGCGCATGCATGCCTAATGGAGTTTCCTGGATTTCTTCTGTGGTCATTTCTTCAACCGCACGGCTGTACATGTTTATTTTTGCACGTTTTGGAGAGACAGTTCCTATTGTATACATTCCACGAAGACTACTATTACTCTCCAGTATTGCAAAGACTTCTCCATTGGACGTTGATAATACAGATTGTTCTTCGGTTGGCATAGGCAGAAGGACATCATTTTCTCCTTTCACTCGAATTGGTTCATCGCGAGGAAAAGTGTATCTCTGAATTTCAAATCGCCGGAACGGATTTAAGTTGGGAATGAGCCGAATAAATCTAATTTCTTCAAGTTGATATCCAAGTATGGATACAGATGAATGACGGGCAGGAGGAGACCTGTGCCTGCCACGAAGAGGAGGCTCGGCAGCAGATGAAGAACCCGGAGCAAGATGTCTGTCAGCAGAATGAGAAATCGAGGAACGAGGAACATTAGGCCCTGGGATTGAACTCTGTGAAATTAACCCTGAAACAAGAAACAGAGCTTCAGATTATCTAAAAGTAGACAATCGTAAGGTTTGAAAAAAATGACATTCTCTAAGGCACCATTGATCACGCTTCTGTTTACAGAAGAACGATTGACCACAGAAGACTGATTGGTCATATCTCGAACCCCCGAAAAAGAATTGGTCCGAAAAATATATTCCGAGAAGGCATTTCCCATGGTCTCTCGACGAAGCATTCCATGTTTTTGTTTTTTTAAGTGGGAAGTGATCTGCTGGGAACACTTGCCTTGGGAAGGCTTTTGAAATTATGCCTAAAAGAGTCTCATGTTTGTTTGGAAATAGGAAGTGACTTCCTGGGAAGACTGGTCCCGGAAAGACATGTCTAATGGTACTCGAAAGTATGAAATTTTTTTTTCAATGCACTAAGTGATTTCCAATGAAGACTTGTCCTGTAAAGACTTGTCCCGGGATGACATATTGATTGGTCCATAAAAAAATCTTATGTTTTATGATAAGTGGGAAGTGAATTGCCGGGAAGGCTCATCCTTGGAAGGCTTATCCAATATTGCCAGAGCCCGAGTTTCTTAATCTATAGATAGGGAAAGGGATTTCCAATAGTGCCTTCATCAGAATCGTTGCGGGAAGAGTTTTCCGAGGAAGCCTTCTTCTTTGGAAAGAGATGTCCAGTTTGCCTCTGAAAGGTAGACTTTAACTTTCTTTCGTGAAAAGAGATTTCCCTGAATGGCATTTTCTTTGGAAAGTGAGGCCTGGGGAAAACTTGTCTCTTGGTTAGGAATGTCCTGGTAGGACTTATAAAAGAAAGGCTTGACCCGGGAAGATTTATTTGGTATGACATGTCATGGCCTCCATGCATACATTGACTACTTTTTATAAAAGCAAAGTGATTTAAAGTAAATAATGTAAATTTCTCATTTCTTAGGTATCAAGTACTATATAAGAATCATGTTATGTTATTGTAGATTAAAATCTAGCGTGGTTTTGAAGGACTATTTCTTGTAGATCATGCTATTTAATTAATTGATTTTCAATTTTTTTGATTCTCGTTCTACTGATACTTGTTTGATTTTGCCATCTTTACCTATTATTTTATAGGCTTTCATTATTCATTAAATGTGATATTGGTTCAAAGTACAATTTCTTGTTGATCTCATTATATTAGTAATTACTTTCTTGTTTTGTTATTTCTTGGTTTGCTGGTTTCTGTGGGCTTTTTGTACCTTTGTCTATTATTTTTATGGTCATTCTGCATTTACAATGCAGTTATGCAGAATAAATGCTTTTTTTAAATTTTTTCTATACATAATATTTAATTTTTGGTGAGAATGTCCCTATTATTTATACATACATATTAATAATATGCAAAGTGCTTTAATTCAACATACTTTGCGAGAATAATAATGGCGTGGGCGCACTTTGAACATATATATTTTGAGAATCGACGCAATAGACGCGCATGCGTAATTTAGAGATAAGTAACTTTGTACACCGGAAAAATAAACGTACACTGTTAAAAATAGTAATAAATTTAAAATACCAATGTATATTACAGTTACTATGTCAAGCATATGAAATCGCTATTTCGGTACGCGTTTATTGAATTCCATATACATTCATGATCATCGCTCAGATAATTCCATTTTACACAAAATCAAAATAAGATTAGCAGTAAATTGCGATTCTTAATAATAAAACATGATACCTTCTTATAAGTAATAAAAAATAAAATTAGATTTTAATTCGGAAAGTTCAATTAGGGAAATAAATGACAGACCTAACCTACAATCAACTGTACTCACAGTAAATTTCTACCATTTAGGGCAAATTTTGGAAAGAGTTCCACATGTACGTTGTATTTTAATCATGAAAAGCAATTCTGTCGACGAATTGTATATTATTACTTCAATTGCGAATATTTGATAAGATTTAAAGAAATGAAAGCACTTTGAGTTTTGAATCAAGCTGCTATACCGGCCTGTATATTATATTTATTATTAGGTGTACAGCCATTCATATTTTAATGTATATTAAATTTCAAGTCCCGTGTATGCAAATGAGTTCATAAAGATTTGTATTAAATTTAATACATATTTTTCTAACAGTGTATTCTTAAAAATTCCTTTTGAAAAATTATACAAAAACTTGACTGAAAACCACCATACGTGATCGAAAATTTGGCGCAAAGTATGGAAAAGTGCTAAATAATTTTCTTGGATGGTTGTTGCAAAAAATAGCGTGTGATACACGTGCGCATAAGCGACTGCTACTCGTGTGAGTAGGAAAAAATTTCCAATTTTATTATGAATAGTTATATGTAAATACTCGTATTGAAAATAAATTAATTCCTGGTACACTCACTAAATATTCCCATATATTTTATGAATCTTCACAGATATTCATTATATTCTTCATATTCCCAAATATACTTGATATTCTTTATATTTCGAAATGTTCCCTCATATTCCTACATATTCCCACATATTCCGAAGTATTTCTCAATATTCACCAATATTCTGAAATATTATATTTCCCAATTCCCTGATTCCTTCTCTTATATCCGTTCACCGATTGTACTCGTATAGCTTTTTATCTGGTGCCTTTGCCCAGTGGTTCCTTGGCCCTCATTGACATAGGCATCGGAATCATCACATTATCAATTATCTACACTATGCTTCACACTTTTTCAAACTTTTTCGGAGCGAAGAAACTATTTTTGCTACTATTAGAAAATGCCACTATTTCTTTACCTTGAAAAAAATTTTTCAACTTCTTTGATGATTGGTTAAAGCAATATGTGCGCCAATTAAACAAATTAAAACATAACGAAAAATGGTCTCAATGGACCCATTGTCAGGAAAAAAAATGGTACTCAAATTGTTCAATTTTCAGAACAAAAAGACAAAATAACTCACTTTCAAACCTCGTGAACAACCTTCGACTTTTGCCATACCCCCAACCACGTAAGTTTACTATATATAATGTATATATATATATATATATATATATATATATATATATATATATATATATATATATATATAAAATTTAATATACATAATTCAAATATATTCCGAAATATCGTCTCATATTCCCAAATATTCTCAAATATTTCCTCATATACCTACATATTCCTACATATTCCCACATATGATCATATTTTTGATATTCTTTATATTCCGAAATATTCTCTATATTCCCGAATATTTTTTAGGGAATATATTCCTGGTACACAAAAAAATCATAGTTGTCGACTCCTTGTAAAAGAATATCGACCAAAATAATTATGAGTTATCGATAAACTTATGAATCATACTTCTTTAGATTTTAATATGAAGCTTACCTGTCTTCGTATCAAGGATTCTGAAATTCTTTGACATTGGTGAACGGCTGCCTAATGGAGTTTCCTGGATTTCTGCTGGGGTCATTTCTTCAATCAAGCCGCTGTGAATGTTAATTTTTGCCCGTTTTTGAAAGCCAGTTTTTTTTGTATATACTCCGCGAAGGGTTCTACCAGCCTCTACGATCGCAAAAACTTCTCCATTGGACGTTGATAATACAGTTTCTTCTTCGGTTGGCATAGGCAGAAGGACACGATAATGTCCTCTCACGTAAATTGGTATACCGTGAGGAAAAGTGTGTCTTCTAATTTCAAATCGCCGCCGCGGATTCGTATTGGGAACGAGTCGAATAGATCTAATTGCTTCAAGTGTATATCTAAGTATGTTTGAAGGAGAATGACTGCCAGGAGGAGACCTGGACCTTTCGCGAAGAGGAATCTCGACAGGAGGAGACGACCTGCTCGACGAACCCGGAGCATGACGTATGGCAGGAGAAGAAGAAATTTTGGAAAGAGGAACACCAGGTCTACGGTTTGAAGTCTCTGAACTCAATTCTGCAAAATGGAAGAGACTTTTATATTTTCTTGAAGTAGACAGTCGTATTTTCGTGAGTGTTGATGCATTAATTACGGTCTGTCGCACAGTGTGGCAAAAAAAGTACAGGTGGACAAATCAATTTTCAGCCTACAGCATTCCTCCGATCTGAACGTTTTTTTTAAAATAGAAACTTTTCAAATTTTGAAAAGATTTGTGTGATCAAATTTTTTTTGAAATTGTTTAAAAATTGGTTGAAAAACAAAGTTGAAAATTTTTTTTCTCAACTTTCCCTAAGTGCCGTTTCTTTTGAGACATGCAGATTGATGAAAGAAGATCTTAAATCACAGTGTTGCAACTATATGGAAATAATTTTCAGTTGGTGAGAATAATTAAAACAAATTGTTATTGTGTTATAAACAAGTTGATGAAGAAACGTCATTTTTTGCGTTTTGCAACGTTCAGCTCATTGAAATTAATAGATTTCGTATAAAATGTGAGAAAAATCAATCTTCCATTACCATTAATTAAGAATAGATGGTTTTTGATAATTGTTGAAACAATTTTTATAAACAAATTCAGAGTTTGGCGACTTTTCGATGAATAGGCGGAATTTTTTTTACGGAATCAACTAAGTATGTCTTTTCGATTACTTCTTACTGCGATACTTTGCAAATTGACAATAATTATTCATTATTTAAACAATTTTATGAACAAATTCACAGTTTGGCGATTTTTCAATAAATAGGCTCAATTTTAGTTTACGTTATTTCAACCAAATAGTTAAATTTTCTATCGAATTTTAGAATTTTTGATCCAAAAATACGAATTTTCTACAAAACAATTGAATTTTCAACAAAAAAGTTAGTTTTTAATCGAAACAGAGTAAGTGTTAGCCCGACAGTTGAATTTTTAACAAAGAAAGGTGAAATTTTGACAGAAAGAGATAAATTTTCAAACCAAAAAGATGAATGTTCAACAACATAGTTGGATTTTCAACCAAAGAAAATTTGTAAGTCAGGAAAAAAAAAGTGGTACTCAAACTCTTCAATTTTCAGGACAAAAAGACGAATTTTCAACAAAACAGTTGAATTTTTAAACAAGAAGTGTGACTTTTTAAAAAATTGCTAATTTTTCGACAAAATAACTCACTTTCAAACCTCGTGAAACCAACTAGGTGGGGCTAAACTGAAACGTCCCGAACCCGTTCTGGTTGTCTTTAGACACAGAGAACGCGTTTTGATGGAAATAAAAATTCATTTTTGTGATAAAAAAAACTAGTATTTTTGCTGAGACACATTCTGAAGCACAGAATCCTGTTCAAAGTCAAGGATGAAAAAAAAACTGGTATCATATACTAGATAACTAATGTTACAAAGTGATAAAGACGATATTATTATTTTGTTATTGTTATGTCAATATTTGTTCAACATTTTTAATAAATATTAGGTACATCACTATTCATTAGTTTTTTCTATTTAGATTTTTTGAGGCAACATTTTTTAAACAGATAACTAATGAAATAATACAAAAAAATATTCCAAATTACCAGAGAACATGAATTTTCAACAAAAAAGTACATTTTCAACAACTTATTTGAATTTTCAACCAAATATTCAGATTTTCAGTTAAGAAAGTTAATTTACAAAAAAAAAAAACAAAAAAAAAACGAATTTTCAGCTAAAGTTATGAATCTTTGACCAAAAAATGAACTTTTCAGAATGTTGTTTGATAATTGATATTAAAAAAAATGTTTCAATTGAAAATCAAAAATAACTGCATTCAACTAACAGAAACGAATTTTGAATAAAATACTTAAACTCTCTAGTAAAAAAAATTAATTTTCAATTGCAATGTTCAGTTGGAGTTTTTAATAAAGAAATTTAGTTTTGCAAAGAAATAAGAGTTTTCAACAAAATAAATGCATTTCCAACTAAATAGTTGAATTGTCTACTAAGTTGTTGAATTTCAGAACCCCATTTTGTAACTAATCCGACGCACCGTCAAACACCGCTCAAAACGCATACTTTTGCGTTTGTCTATGGAGGCATGAGAACACGCCATTTTCATGATTGCTTTCTGAAAACAATTTCATAATTTTTGTTTTATTTACGTTAATTTCCAGGCCCATGTTCCTCATGCTTGTATCCAGTTTGTTCAACATTCCTTGCAAGTTTTCGATTGATTCTGCCACAACAACCTTATCATCTGTGAACGCTAACCCACGTACCCTCATTGTCTTAAGATCCACACCTTTTTCGTCAAAGAGGGCCATTCTTAGACACTTGTCCATGAATATATCAAATAGCCATGAGGATACAACGCATCCTGGTCTAACATCTTGCATAATACCGAACCAGACACTCAGTTTCCCATTAACCCTCACACTCCCTTTGGTACCAGCATGTATTGTTCTTATTGCTTGTAGGAGCCATCCTTTGACTCCGTAATCTTCCAGGACTTCCCAAAGTCATAATCTATCCACCATGTCAAACGCTTCTTCTAGATCAACAAATGTGCAGAAAACTTTTTTCCTTACTCTCAAACTTTTTTCTGTGATCTGCCCTAAGCTAAATATTTGATCTGTACATGACCTTCCTAGCATAAATCCACTTTGGACTTCCCATATCTTTTGTTCGCTTGAAATTTATCTAATTATCAGACTCAATTATTGAATTTTTTGAAGAATTTTCGGTAAACGATTCATATTAAATAAAAGTGGAGTGATGTAAAGTGAATAATATGAATTTCTAATTTCTCAAGTATCAAGTACTATATGAAAATAGAATTATGTTATTGTAGATTGAAATCTAACATTGGTTTGAAGGACTGTTTCTTGTTGATCATGCTATTTTATTAAATGATTTTCAAGTTTTGTTGTCTCTTGTTCTGATGATACTTGTTTGATTTTGGTCTCTTTATCTATTATTTTATGGGCATTCTTGATTCATTGAAATGTGATGTTGCTTTAAAAGACAGTTCCTCAATAATCATATTGTTTAAGTAATTGATTTCTAATTTTTTTATTTCTCGTTCTGCTGATTTTTGTGGGCTCTTGTACCTTTATGCATTAATTTTACGGTCATTCTGCATTTAGCATTCAGTGATGTGAAATGAAATATTTATTTGTTTTAAATTCCTTTCCTACAAATTATTTTATTTGTTGTGAAAATTTCCCCACTATGCATGCATAGAAAGCAATAAAATGCATGTAAGCAAAGTATAAAAAAATCATTTATTAATTGAATTGAATTTTTCAAGAATTTTTTTCGAGAATAGGTTGGTCGTAGTAGGACAGAGCACAGATAGAGAGATAAAGATAGAAGGCGGGATAGTTTGAATTAGATTCATGGCTAGCGGAGCGAGTACCAGCAAGGGAAGCAGGCATTTAGACCACAAAGTTTTCAGTACACCGATGGGGAAGAACAAAGAAAGGAGGGCAAGGGGAAAGTATAGGAAAACGGTAGAAAATGATAGATTGAGGGCGAAGAGCGTGGGATCGATTGAGGCATTCATCAAACGGAAGGGAGGGGGGACGAGAAGCAGTGAAGACAAGGAAGATATAGGGTAGAGCTTGGAAAATCCAAAAATGTACAGATCGCTGCCGGAAAAACATGGTTTTGTAGAGAAGGATGAGGAAAATAAGGGAACAGAAAGAGACAGAGCTGAGGCTAATGATCCGATGAAAAAGGAAAGATTGAAAGAAACGCGCGAAATGATGGTAGAAGTTATGAGGATGTATGAAGAAAAGCAGGAGAAAAGTGTAGAGGAAATAAGGAATGAAATTAGGCAGGAAATGGCCGAACTAAGAAAGAAATGAGGAAATGGGAAGAAGTCAGGGAAAAGCTGGAGAAGAGGATGCAGACGTTGCAGCAAAGACTAGAAAAGAAGGAAGAGCCTAATAAAAAGGTAGATGAGTTGGAAGGCAGAATAAAAAAAATAGAAAACGCAAACCGTGAGTTCGGAGGTGGGGAGAGTTTGAATAAGGAGAAGGAAATGCTGAGAAAAATAGAACAAAGAATAGAAAAGCAAGAGAGAGAAGAAAGAAGAAGAAACATAGTGATAAAGGGTCTAAGATTAGAGGGTAAGAAGCTGATGGTAGGAGTGGAAGAAGTACTAAAAAGGATTGATGCTAAGGTAGGGATAGAGGATGTGCGGACTGTAGGAAGGGAAGAGCGAAGAGGGAAGAGAATATAAGTTAAGGAAAGTAGCGGAAGAGGAAAGAAAAAAAGGAAAAAGAAAATGCGTTAAGTATGGGAAAATACAGATAGAAGGTGTATGGTGGAATTTGGACGAGGATAGGGCAGAGATAGTAAAAAATGAGGTGTCGAGAAACTAGGAGAGAAAGGAACGTTAGATAAAGAAATAAGAAATAGTGGGATACGAAAAGAGACGAGAAACAAAAGTAGGGAAGATTGGAAGATATGCTCCTGGAATATAGCAGGTTCAGAAAGAAAGGATAGGGAGTTTATGAGAAATTTCACACAATGGGATGTAGTAGTAATGATGGAGACGTGGCTAGATGAAACGGGATGGGAAAGCGTAACGGGAAGATCACCAAGAGTTTACGAATGGCAGGTTCAAAATGCAAAGAGGAAGAATAAAAAAGGCAGAGAAATGGGAGGAATTGTGATGGGAGTAAGGAACGAATGTATAACAGAGAAGGAGAAAAAAGAGTTGAAAGAACATGATGAAGGATTATTAGTAGAGAAGATAAATATGGGAGACGAGAGGTGGAAGATAGTGGGGGTTTATGTGAACGGTGATATGCAGAAGAAATCAGAGGAGATGAGAGAACTGGTGGAAGAAAATAAGCAGGAGATTGGGCTTATAATAGGAGGAGACTTCAATGCGAGAATAGGAGATAGAGGCGGAAGGGAATGGGATGGAGAGCGAGGAAGATAATCGAAAGACAAGATACTGAATGGGGAGGGAAAGAAGTTGTTAAAGAGCCTAGGGGAGATGAGATGGTTTATCCTAAACGGAATTATAAAGGGGGATAAGGAAGGGAAATATACACGTTCAGAAGGAAAGAGGAAAACGGTAATTGATTATCTGGTAGTGGACGACGAGGTAAGAGAGAAGGTTAAGAAACTAGAGGTAGGGAATTATATAGATTCAGATCACTTTCCCATAATAGTGACAGTAGAGGGAGAAATGAGTAATAAGAACAAGGTTAAAAAGGAAGCAAAAGGAAAAAGAGCAGGAAGAGGGGATTGTGTAATGAAAGTTAATGAACAGTTTAAAGAAAAAGTCAGGAATATCAGAGTATTAGAGTATTAGAGTATTAGAGTACACAAGCAAAAACGAAGTTAACGAAGGAGGGGATAGAAGTGGATGGGATGAGAATTTTAAACAGAAGAAGAAGAAGGTGAAAAGGGAATCAGGAAAATGGAGAAAAGGAACGGGTAGTGGAGAAGAATATAGGAGAAAAAAGAACGAGTATACTGAGTTGTGTGATCAAGAAAAAGAGGAGTAAAATAAAAGGTTTGAAGAAGAAGCAGAGAAGGCTAGGGGGAAGAAGAGGTTCAGAAGGTGGTGAATAGAGAGGAGAAGAAGGAAAAGAGTGAACCAGGATATTGAAATGGTAGAATGGAAAAAATATTTTATGGAATTACTAGGAGGGGTAGAGAGGAAAGTTGGGGAAGGAGGAAAAGATGGTAGGGAAACAAATAAGGAGGAGCACATTACAAGGGAGGAAATATTCAAGGTATTAGGGATGATGAAAGATGGAAAGGCGCCTGGTATAGATGAGATTCCAAATGTAGTATGAAAATATGGGGGGACACAATTAAAGGAATGGGCATGGATAATGTGCCATAAAGTATGGAGAGGAGAGGGGTGGCTAGAGTTATGGAAAGAAGGAGTAGTGATACCAATATTGAAGAAAGGAAAAGGGGAGGAGGTTAAAGATTATAGAAGAGTGACACTAATACTAACACTGTATAAAGTGTATGTGACTGTTTTATTTGAGAGGTTAAAAAAAGAAGTTGTGGAGAAAAAGATCGAGTCACCGAATCAGACAGGGTTTAGAAAAGGGATAGGGATGATAGACAATATATATGTTCGGAACTATTTAGTAAATAAGAGGATCAAAAGGGAGAAAGGGTCAATGGAAGCAATATTCGTGGATCAAAAGGCGGCGTTTGACTCATTAGACCGAGGCGAGATAGAAAAAGTTATGGTGAAAAAGGGGATACAATAGGGATTAATAAAGAGAGTATCGGCAATTTTTAGAGAGACAAAAAGCCAGGTAAAGGTAGGAGAGCCAGTAGGAGATAGTTTCTGTTTGATGAAGGGAGTAAGGCAAGGATGTCCCCTGAGCCCACTTTTATTTAATTTATTAATATCAGACTTGGAAGAAGAAATGAAGGGAAAAGGGTGGGGAGGAGTTAGAATAATATATAATATTATGGAAAAAATATATAATAAAAAGATATATAAAAAGATATATAAAGAAAAGATATATACACTGGCATACGCAGACGATATAGTGTAGATGGCAGAGGATGAAGAAGGGATGGCGGGCTTAATTATATGATTAGAAAAATACTTAGATGGAAAAAAGTTGAATTTAAATGTAGAAAATACAAAGATAATGAGGTGTAGAAAAGGTGGGGGAAGAAAGAAAGAATGGACGGGGCGATGGAAGGGAATAAAATTCGAAGAAGTAAAAGAGTTTAAGTATTTGGGATATACCTGGCATCCAATGGAGATCATAGAGCTCATATAAGAGGAAGGATGAAAAAAGCAGCAGGGGTAATGAAACAGATATGGGGAATAGGGAAAAGAAGGTTTAAAAAAATTGGAGAAGGAAAATGTGGTTATTTGACATGCTGGTATGGCCGGTATTAGGTTATACAGCAGAGGTATGGGGATGGAAATGAAGGAAAGACATTGAGAGTTTACAAGAAAGGTATATAAGGTGGACGCTAGGGGTAGACTGGAGATCACCGGGATAAATGGTGAGAGAAGAAGAGCAAAGGGATAAATTGAGTACTAGAGCAGGAAAGAGGGCACGGAATTTTGAGACGAAGCTGTGGGAGGGAAAGAAAGGGTAGTTAGCGAGAAAGTGTTTGATGGAGGTAGAAGAAAGGAGAAGGAAGGCGATGGAATTAACGAGATGGGAAGAAGAAAGGAAGGAGTTCTTTAAAACTAGAGATATAGAAAACGGGACTGGAGTCAACTATAACGAAGTGAAAAAAAGGGAGAGGGAAAGACAATTAATAGAAAGATGGAGGATGATTGAGGTATCAAAATATAATAAATGGTATAAGAGCATAAAAAAGGAAGAAGTACCAAAGTATTTAGAAAAGGGATGAGGAGAGAAAAGATGGACCAGAATAGCAAGATTTAGATTGGGAAGCAAGGTAAGGGCAGGTATGTATTGGGAAAAAAAGAGAACAGGAAGCGCAGAATCTGTGAATGGGAAGAAGAAACATGGGAGCATGTATGGGAAGGATGTAGGAGAGGAGTGAAAGATAAAGAAAGCTGGAAAGAGAATGTGGTAAAGATTCCAGAGGAGGACGGTTTGGGGGAAGAGTGGATGAAGGAGTTAGAGGGTGCTAGGGGAGCGAATGAGAAAGAATGAAAGAATGCAAAAAGCATGCAAAAAATGGCAAAATGGAGTACAAGAGAAGTGAAAGAAAAAGGAAACGGAAGTCGCTTAAATTAAAATGGAAGTGTTGTAAGAAATGGAAGTCATATAAACCCTTGGGTGACACATTATGAATAAAAAAGAATAGCTATAAAAGTTATTTTAGAGATCTGTCAAAAATGGAAGAAACAACAATAGAGTATAAGTATTTTGCAACACCCACCTCGAAAGTAAGGATATCCATGTCTCTAAATGATATGCAAAGTGCTTTAATCCAACATACACTGCGAGATGGATAATGGCGCATGCGCACTTTGAAACACATAGACGCGCATGTGCACTTTAGAGATAAGTAACTTTCTTCAACGGCAAAATAAAAATATGAATGAAAATGCTGTCTTTTTAATTATACAGAAATATAGATGAAAACCACCATACGGGGTCGGGAATTTTCTAAAAAGTGTAAAAAAAGTGGTAAATCATTTTTTCGGGTGGTTGTTGCAAAAAATGGCGTGTGATACACGTAAGCACAGGCGATTGCTACTCGTGTGATTACAGCACCTGCCTTCAGCTCTTCGCACTTGTGAACGTTTTCGAACTCACTTCGCTCTACTACTAACCTCCAACTCATTGTATTTGATTTTAAACCGCTTTCCCGCAATGAAAATTCAGTTGTGCTCAGAGGGGGTACTAAAAATACGTAAATTGCATCTCTAGAATATAGCCCTGCGGTGACGCTACAAACAAATCTACATTTATATAATACTAACATTACTACAATTACTAAAAATATGGAGGTTACCTGTTTTCATATGAAGGATTCCAAAACACTTTGTGATTAGTGAACGGGTACCTAATGGAGTTTCCCGGATTTCTGCTGGGGTCATTTCTTCAATGACGCTGTTGTATATGTTGATTTTTGCCCGTTTTTGAGAGCCATTTATTGTTATATAAATTCCACGGAGGTAACTATTAGCCTCCACTATTGCAAAAACTTCTCCATTGGACGTTGATAAGACAGTTTTTTCCTCGGTTGGCATAGAGACAAGGACCTGATTTTCTCCTTTCAAATAAATTGGTTTTTCGCGAGGAAAAGTGTATTGTCGAATTTCAAATCGCCGGGACGGATTCGTGATAGGAATGAGCCGAATAAATCTCCATTCTTCGAGTGTGTATCCACGTAAGTGTGAAGAAGAATGACTGGCAGGAGGAGATTTGGACCTGGAACGAAGTGGAGGCTCGGCCTGAGGAGAAGACCTGTTCAAAGAACCCGGAGCATGATGTCTGGCAGGAGAATAAGAAATTTCGGAACTTGAAACACCAGGCTCATGGTTTGAAGTTTGTGAACTCAAATCTGCAATAAGAAACAGAGCTTTATATTCTGTTAAAGTAGGCAATCGTATGTTGGTGAGTATTAATGAATTAATTACAAACTTGCGTGGTGCAGCGAGGGAATAATGTATTTGCATTTTAGGTTATTTAAACAAAAATGCTAATTTGTAGAATAAAAATCAACTAATATTTGAAATAGCTAGTTTAATTTACTCTTATTGTGATCTGATTTAATATAATTCAACCATAATTTGAGGTCCTACCCACGAGTCAATTCAAACTGTTTCCGGTCGAAAAAGATAAAACTTGAAAAATAAGCATTTCTTCGACTTAAAAAGAGAAAAAAAATTAAACAATTTTTTAATTCGAAAGATAAAAATTAAAGAAGTAGCAAAGTTTTTTATTTGTCATGCAAGTTTTGAAAAAGTAAAGATTTTTGTTTTCATTTGAAATAAATGAAATTTGTAGGAAAATGCTGAAGTGATGAAAATTGATAATAAAGTACTTTTCAACATATATGCTGTAAAATATACTAAGTTTGCTAACACGGCCCACTTAAGCTTCGCCGCCATTTTCAAAAATAGCGCCCAAAATACGTGCTTTGAAAAATATATCCTGTTTGGTGCATAATGGTAACTCACATAATTGTTTCTTGTTTTTGCACTTTTGTTTATACGTAACTGTAACGGTTGTCTTTCCTGCAGAACTATGGGTGCGTGTTCGGCGTGTAAAATTGTTACAACCAGAGGGGGATGAGAATTTCTCGCTTATGTTAAGTGTGGAAATTGTGGCATTCTAGTGCATTTGGCCTGTGCTAATTTTGGAATAATCTCAAAAAAATATTTTGAAAAACTTAAAAAGGGTCAAATCGACTATGTCTGCAAGGTATGTTCTCCATTGTCCACTAGAGCCACCTCTGCGGCAGGGTCTGGCAATTCGATTGCGAACCCTGGGACCACTACTCTGCAGGATGTTGATGGTACATGTATTGCACCCCCCACTCCCTCCTCCGTTTCTGCCTCGGAAAATGCTGG
Organism: Andricus curvator; assembly: GCA_932195095.1. Classification (NCBI taxonomy): domain Eukaryota; kingdom Metazoa; phylum Arthropoda; class Insecta; order Hymenoptera; family Cynipidae; genus Andricus; species Andricus curvator. Next base: position 629,915 of record CAKNYM010052449.1, read on the forward strand.
TACGCTACCCTCTGGCCTCGCCGAACTATTGCGCAAAGTGGTCTCTGACGGCCAAAGCTAAGCGCTTGCGCAGTCACGTGAAATTTTGGCAAGATTCAGCGAATTTGAAACACGGCAACTAGAATTCATTGACCAACTTAATTCCACCCTTTCGGAAGTTAAGAATGAACTTTTAAACAACTCTAGGCGTATCGACTCGTTGAAATCCGGCCCCAAAGTGCAAAATGAGAGAATTGACTTATCAAGGAGGAAGCTAAAGATTTGAAAGCCAAAGTGGTGACTCTTGAGCACACGCTCAATGTCGACGAGCAAGCGGCTCTGAATACGACGCTGGAAATTCATGGTCTCCCCATGAAGCCTAACGAAGACCTCATGGCATCCATGGAATCTGTCGCCAGGGTTCTAGATGTAAATATTCGCAAGGATGACGTTGTCAAACTATAACGAATTATAAAAGCACCTTCATTGTAGCCAAATTTGGCAGACAAGATCTACGGGATGAACTTATTCCAAGACGTAAGGTTAAGCGAGACTTCTCTATTTTGAATATGGGATGGGTTGACAACCAAAAGCGTTTTATTTACCTTCGTGAGGCATTAACACCACTGAATAGGAAGATTCATGCCATTGCTCTCGCTCTTCGTATAGAAAAAAAATCAAATACTTGTTGATTGCTGGCGGAACAATTTTTTGCCGTAAGGAGGATAGCTTGCCAAGAATGCACCTGTCGAACATCCAATCTGTTGAAGGACTACAATAGCAACTACTGTCTAAGTCCATTATGTATTTGATAATTTTTTCTAGTCGATCATTAGCACTACTCTATCGTTTATGCTACTTATACATAGGTAAAGTATCTGTCATATTTTATATATTGCTGCATTCTGGCCATCATGGATACTGTGCCTTTTGAAGTTCAATATCAAGAATTTTGTATTTTTTACTGCGCTAATTCTGCCTTGCACTGCCTCTACAAATTGTATTTATTGTATTCTATTGTATTTTCAACTCATTTACGTATTTCAGTCACTTCTACATTCAACTATACTTGAACTTTATCTATCACTCTCATTATGGAAACTTTAAATATTTGTCAGGTTAACGCTCAATCTTTACCTGCCCATTACCTTGAATTTAAACATCACTTTGTGTCCTGTTCCTATCATATCATAGCCGTATCCGAGACCTAGCTCACGCCTAACATTTCTTCGAGCCGCGTAGCACTTGATCATTACACACTTTTCCGCAGAGATAGAGATGAGAGAAGAGTGGGCGGGGTCTGTCGCTATATTCATGACAGCTTAAAGGGTATACAGGTGGGAGTGGGTCTTCTTGCCAATTACCCTACTGCTGAGTACCTACGACCGGGAACTTGAGACTCACATTTTTGACCTAATACCCAATTATAATAACATTGTACTCACCGGTGATCTAAACACAAATCTTCATGCTACCAACAGTTTAACTTACTATTTCAAATCAGTAGTGTTCTCTGCAGGATTATCTATAGTTCCCCATGATACCACCCATCACACTGATCATTCTAGTATAAGATTGACTTGATGATTGTTGACGATGTAGACAAGGTGATTTCTGCTACTCAACACTCAATCTCATTCCTCTCAAACCATGATCTAATCAGCATCCAATATCAGTTCTCCTTTAATCCCTCCTCTAGCGTAACTCCTCTGTCCATACGCAATATTAAAAATATAAATGAAACTGAATTTCTTGAGCACCTCTCTACTTATGACTAGAATAGCATTTTTACTGAGGAGGATATAAATAGAAAGGTGACTTGTCTGACTAAATTTTTATCTTCAGCCTTTGATAATTTTGCGCCTCTCCATCTCTTAAAGCAAGGAAGAAGTCCACTCCTTGGATCACTTCTTATATCAGAGATTTAATGAAAGAAAGAGAGAAAAACGTATATTGGGTAAAAGAACAAAAAATAGTATCATTCAAGCCGAATTTCGTAATTCGAAAACCTGAGTAAAAACAAAAATCTGGGATTCATACAATCAATATAATTACAATTCTATCAAAAATAGGAATAAAAATGAAAACATCTGGCTTCTCTTAAGACGGCTTGGACCTATTCCTTCTAAACACTTGGATCCTGATAACAATTTCTCCCCTGCAGACCTTTTGACAGCTTTTACTACAAAATCCACACTCCTTGCAAGCTGCACTTCTTCCCCGTCATCAGTTCCCTCTACTTTTGATGACACGAAATTATTCTTTCCTGACATATCGCAAGAAACCCTAATTAAAAAACTCTTCGACGTAAAATAAAATGCTCAAGGATCTGATGGTATTTCAATTAAAATGATTCGCCTTGAATTACCAGTCATTGGGCCTATTCTCTTGCACATCTAAAATGCATCTCTGCAGGTGGGAATATTTCCTGATGCCCGGAAAGAGGTGATTATTCGCCCTGTTCCTAAAATATCTAACCTCACCTCTCCCAACGACTTCTGTCCTATATCTATCTTATGTGCTTTGTCGAAACCTTTCGAATGTACTCTCCATCAGCAACTTACTGCACACATTGAAACGAACAATTTAATGGACGCAATGCAATCTGGGTTCCGTGCAATTGATAGAGGGGAAATAACGGTTGTTGTCCTTTTTGATTTTTCTAAGGCGTTTGATACAGTTAACCATAATCTACTATTGACTAGGCTCAAATCGCTTCACCTCGCGAATATGGTTGTTAAATGGTTTGAATTTCATCTAAGTAATCGTTCTGAAAGAGTAAAAATTAGCAATGGCGAGCGATCTGATTGTGGGGAGGTTATGAGTGGTGTCCCTCAGGGATCCACGCTTGCACTCACTTCATTCAATATTTATACCTCTGGAATTGGTAGCGAACGGCGTCATTGCAACTATCACAAATATGCTGACAACTTTAATCTTTATCTTTCCGGGCCTAATGCCAATCTTAAGAGCATATTTCAAGAGGTACAGGCGGATATTGATCTAGTGGTTCAGTGGGCCTTGACAAGTGACCTCACTCTTAACCCTGCTAAAACTATGGCTATAATCATAGAACCTTCTTCCTCTCCATCACTTGAAACAATTGCAACCCTACCTCCTCTCTTGATCGTTGGACGTCTAATCCCCTTTATGGAATCTGTGAAAGATTTGGGCTATATTCTCAATCGCTCTCTTACTTGGAATAAACAAGTTGCGGATATTTCAAGGAAAAAAATTAGAGTCCTCAAACAGCTTAACAGGAATAAAGAATCACTTCCCACTGCAACGCGTATCCTCCTAGTTAAAACCCTTTCTTTCTTTGACTACAGTTGTGTGGTATATGGCGATATTACTGATGAGCTGAATGCTAAGCTTGAGCGTACGCTTAATGCTTGCATTCAGTTCATCTATAACATCCCCAAAAGTGAACATATTACTCAGTATAGTGAAAGAGCAGGACTTCTTAACGTCGTCAAACGAAGACATTTTTTCATGGGTAATTTGCTTTATAGCCTATTCAGTAATCAAGCTCCGCACTATCTTCTTAATCTCTTCCATTTTATTGATAAAGATCAACCAACACATTCCAAATTTCGTGAAAGGAAAAGAGTACTAAAAATTCAGGCACACCGTACGTGTAAAATGCAAAGGTCTTTTGTTATTCGTGGTGCTCGCCTTTCGAACAAACTACCTACAATACCATAACAATAAGAAATTGTTATTATAATAATATTATTAATAATGCTAACAATTAATCATTGGTCGATAATAACTTCAATTCCAGGTGATGATACGAAATTTAGTCAGTCTTTATATATACACTACACTAAACATTGCACTTAACTCTGAAAATATTCATTTTACAAAATAATATTTCAAACAAAAGTTGTAGCAAATTTCATCCACTGTAATTTCTTTGAGAATGCTTTTCTTCTAGGATGCAATAAACAGGACATATTTGTAAAAAGACGGATTTTGGGAGCCATTTTTCAAAATGGCGAAGAAGCTTAAGCTTCAATGATAAGTTTTTCAGGATGTCGGAAAGTACTGTATTAGGAATTTTCATCTCTACAGAATTTTTTTCAGGTAAAAGTACCTATTGCCTGGTCTATTAGAACGGGAAAGTATCGTAGAAAATTATTATTTCAAACCCATAGTTCATTGAAAAAATTCTCTGTTCCAAATACAAATTTTAATTCTTATGGCCAAACATTATCCGATGTTTCAACTCAGAATTATAATTCCTTCCTAGAATTTCCTGATACAGAAAAAAATCCTTTAAAATGTTAAGAAATCCCTTAAAACCTTTAAAAATCGTTTGAATTCATTGAAATCTTTGGACGCTCAATTGACCGGCAATTTCAATTCATCCATCAGTTAGACAACCCGCAAATATTTCAGATAATCAGATAGCCGAACAAATTGTAATTTGCGGAAAGCTTAAGAATGGAATTAAAATTAAAGATATATTTTATTATTAAATTCACCAATAGAATTGAGGATAGCCGCCCAGGAAAACACGAGAGTAGAAACAATCATCATGTTGTCGAATTAGAGGAAAAACTGAATGATACATTAATGAAGAACTTTATTATTAATGTAACTGATGATTAGTCTAGTGCTTCATTAGGTTATATAAACCTATAGTCGTTATCTCTTCGATTGTATACGTGAACCTTGTCTTTATCAGATATTTACATTTCATCAGAGGCAGATTCAAGAAAAAAAATGTTATTTCTAAATCAACATTTTTTATTGTAATTCAGAAATATGACACGTCCCTAATTCTGAAATTTTAAGAGGGTAATTTTAAATTCATGCTAATTCTTATTGGTGAAAAGAATATTGTTTAAATTCAAACAAGTTCGGATTTGGGACAAGCAAGTTTAAATATATTGTGAATTATGAGTTAAATCCGGGATTTTTTTTGTAAATTTCCTTTTTATAATTCAGAATTAAAATAATTTTCTAAAGTTTTCTGTTCCATGACAAAATCACCTGTTCCAAGGCAAAATTAAAATTACTCAAAAAATTTCCTGTTCAGAGTCAAAATTATAAATCGTCGCAGGAATTTTTTGTATATTTCATTTAATTTTTCCTCACCCAAACTCAGAATTATAATTCTTTCAGAGCATTCTCAATACTAAATCCTAATTAAATTAATTGAAAAAATATCTTGTTCCAATTCAGACTTATATTTATTTAGAAAATATTCTATTATAATTCAGAAATATAGTAACTCCCCTTTTTCCAAAATTTGGAAGAGGGAAGTTTCAAATTCTGAAGAATTCTGACTTAGAATAGGGATTTTTTACATTCCCTTTTCCTTAATCTGAATTTTAACGATTTTTAAATTTTCAATTTCATGTAAAAATTCTGTCAGAATTATATTGTATTATTTACGGAAATTCCCTATTCTAAATCACAAGTTTTATCTGAGAAGTCGAACTCATTCAAAACACTTGTTTTTAACTTAAAATTTTCCAAGTGTTTTATTTTTATAAACAATGAAAAATGTACAATGTGTTCACTTTTTTATTTTCATCAGAAGCAATCTTTTCTACGTAAGTTTGTATAATGGGGTGGTCCAAAAATGCATTGGAATTTCTTTTTACTCTTTATGCATATCGCCCACAATTTTTTTTATGAAAAAAAAAAAATGTTGTTTGAAAAAGAAAATGATACTAAGAGGTTCCGCAAGCCTCATAAAGTTTAACACGTATTTCTCATAAGAAAAAAATATGTTTTCGTAAATTTTATTTAGAATCGTCAATATTAGGTGAATCGAGTTGAAACTCAAAACTCATTTTTTAAATATAACCCCGAGAACTCTCTCTCAAAGGGTCCCAAAAATAACCCGTAAGTGAAAAATTGGGGCTTTCAAGTTTTTGGCGTTAATTATGATTTTTTTTGCGTTTTTTTGTGAATAAAAATTGTTCATAACACAAAATACTATTTTATACTGATAATAAGATGTTCATATGAATTGTTCAAACAATTTATTATTGTATTTAGCAATTTTCTCTTAAAATAGAGTTAGAAAGTTAAGCAACCATATTGTATAAGGACATTGTTCTGTAAGACCCATTATACAGAGATAAAAAATCTTGAAGAAAAAGTTCCATAATTTTAAATTGTTACTGACTTTGAAAACATTTTCAATGTTGCAAAATCATTTGACATCATTGTAAAGTAGCGTAAAGAATACAAAATAAACAAAAAAATGAACAAAATCGATGGCGATGGAAGAAATTGAATCTTTCTGTGTGTGAGCCCACACTTGTAGTTATTTACTACAAGAAACTAACCTAGAAACACTACTCGAATCGGGTAGTGTCACGCCTACCCTGAAAGGGAAATGGCTTAATGGTATACATACATACATACATTTACGAATTATTCATTTTATTAAGGATTAGAGTATTTATTAAATAAATTTGCACTAAATTCAACTAAAAATCCTTAATTGTTAAGTTTATTTTCATATAATATTATATTAACATTATAAACTTTCAGCCTCAAGATACCGAATAAAGTTCTTAATTTTCGCGTTGCCATCTAGAAGACGTTTTAAAATAATTTGCCTAATTTTTTTACTCAAATGAACATCAACGAGAGCCATTTCAATGTGTTTGATTTCTAGATAAGGATATTTTGTAACCGCTCAGAAATTACTTTAACAACTCGCATAAACTGTCTGGGTCATTTAATTTTTATCTCCACTTCTTTTTTTATCTAATTAGGTGCTTTATTTAACTACTCCTTTCACTTCTGGTTGGTAGGTATAGCCTTTTTTTACAAGCTTCGCATTTTCATTTGAAAAACTTATTTTGTTGAAAGAATTCTTCTTTTTATTTAGCTGGCACGTTCATGACGTCAAATCTATTGTCAGATACATGAATTTGGAAAACAAGAATAACATATGCAAATAATAGGGGAATACATTCTGTTAAATAAAATTGATGTAGGTACCGTAATCTTAAGATTTTAAGGCGAAATATATTGCATTTATCACAAATTTGTTGGAATCGTAACCGAAGAAGACGAATTTCCAACAAAAAAATTGAGTCTTTGAGCCAAAAATCGAGTTATATAATATTAATGTCTAAGGCCTAAGATGATAACAGCCCAATATGTCGAAGGCATTTTTGGTTAGAGTTGGATTTTTTCATTTATTTTTGAATAGTATCCACGGGGCTGTCCCTGTATACAGGGTGATCCTGAACTCATCATATTCCTTGTACATACACATTCTTTGTACCCCATCACACAAAGTACCCTATAAGTAATAAAGTACCCTACCGAAGGTGTTGTCGCGTTGTCGTCGCGGTAGGGCTTGAGCTTTCCTCTCATGAATTTGACGGCTATGTTGGCTGTAGCATTGCTGCTGACAGGGTTTCCCATGCAAGACAGGCAGAGAACAAAGAGGAAAGTGACTAAGAGGAACACGAAACCCCATAAATTTTAATGGAGAATCTTTTGACAATTTTGAAACGCTTTACGCTTACCGAGGATCGTCGGGGTGGCCCTGGAGCCACCGCTGGGGGCCACAGCCTGCGGAACGGTGGTGATGGTGAGCTGCGAGATGGTCAGGCAGATCTCACTAATCAAACAGCTGGCCAGAAAGAACATGTCCGACATACGGTTAGCAGTGAAACATCAACTGTGCCTGCTAAGGATGCTTTGGATAGCGTTAGCTATTTGCAGCCAACCACCTCAACAGAAATACCGTGTGAGAGGATCAAGTGGGATACCACAATGAATGAGGAATTGGTGCGTCTCTATTATGAAAGTGCGAAGTTTGAAACCCCACACGAAGAAGGACACAATTTTAGAACGAAATTTGCTGCAAAGTATCCTCAAATAGAGAAAGTCGCACTAAGAGATCTTATCGCTAAGTTGAAGGACATCAGGACTAATCTATACATCTCAGAAGATCGAGCAATGGAGATTAAACAACAGGTTGATTTGACGTGGAAAAACGACGGCAATGAACATCAGTTAGAGGAAGCCGCGTCATGTGAACAAGCAGCGGCAATTGATGTTCTTCCTCAACCTGATGATGATCCAGCACCACCACATCCTCTAGAGGTAGATGGCCTCATACAACCAGAGCTAGAAGCAGAGGTTCAACAACCAAGAAGGTGATTAAAATGGAGATACCATATGAACAGAGATGTAATGCGCTTTTATTTTTTTGCAAAGAAAAGTGAGCAAAGTGTAAGGGGAGAACATCATCGACTCTTCTTACTCAAGTACCCAGAACTGGCCACAAGAATAAATCAGCAGAATCTAGCAGATCAAAAACGCTCAATATCTGTAAACAGATTGCGTTCGGCTGTTGAAATAGCTGTCGTCGAAATGGAAGCGGAACAGCAGCTTCCTATTGATGAACTTCCCTTGGAAGATATGGACAACGAAGATTTGATTGAAGCTGAAGGCATAGGTGCTATGGATAATGAACATCAAGCACCGGATCCAATAGAACCACATCCGGACATTATAAACGATGATCTGAACAGGGAAGTCCCAGAAACAGTACAGCACCTTGACAGGAATTTTCGTCATGCTTTACTAGAGTTCAGACATGTAGAACCAACACAAAGGCATTCACTGTCCAAGATGAACATAAAAAATGATCTACGTGCACTAATAGAACACCTGAACAGCTAGGTTTTACCTATGCATTTGAACGCAACAAAAACTGCGTAAGAGGTACAAACTCTTGTATACTGTGCAGCTATGGCCACCGTTAGAACGTTGGGCCGCAGATTTAGGCCTACAAATGCAGTATTTGCCCCAGGAAGGTAATACAACCAGAAAGCTGATACACCATGTTGCTAAAATCATCCACCCTCGGTATATCGAGACATTACACCAGCAATATTGAATGAGATTATAGACTCCCAACGGCAGAAACTTGATGTTCTTACTGCTAGACTGCGTCGGTACAAGAAAAGTAGTGCAAGAAGGCAAAAAAATCGAACCTTTCAGGCAGAAGAGAGAAGGTCTTATCGTGAACTGAGTGTAAAGAAAAATAACCAGCTGGAAGATATGACTAACTAGTGGACGGGTGATTGTGGGAAAACGAACAGAAGCAATTTAGACGCTGCGTGGTTCCAACTGCAGTAGGCAAGAGCTAACAATAACCCTGAAATGGAGCTGAATAACATCACAGCCTCAGATGTTTCAGCGGTTTTGAAAAGAGCAAGTAACTGGAAAGATCCAGGTCCAGACATGGTTCACAACTTCTGGTACAAGTACCTGACTAGTGTGCATCCTGCGTTGGCAAGGTGTTTTCAGAAGATCATCGAACACCCAGATCTGATGCCAGGCTTTATGCTCTGGGGTACCACGTATATGTTGCCTAAAAAACCAGACGCTGAAAATCCATCTGAATTTTGACCGATAGCCTGTCTTCCAACAATATATAAATACCTTACAGCTATCATAGCAGATAAGTTATATTCTCACTGCGACGAGAATGACATCCTTATAGAAGAACAAAAAGGATGTTGTAAAAACTCGCGAGGCAGTAATGATCTAGACACCATAGACGCTGTTGCCATAACGCAGGCTCATAAACATAAAAGAAACTTGCACATGGCTTACATTGACTACAAGCAAGCGTCTCCTTCCGTAACACATGACTATTTGCTTGAAGTCTTAAAAATATACAAAATTTGCCCACATTATATTATAATTAATGTCTCAGGCTTAAGATGGTTACAGCCCAATATGCCGAAGGCATTTTTTTAATTAGAGTCCGATTTTTTTATTTTTTGAATGGTATGCACGGGGCTGTCCCGGTATGTATTATCTGTCACGATCACATTATTGTAGTGCAATCAAGTGACCTGATAAGAGCGTGTGCCTTGAAATATTGGGGAAAGCCTGGTTTTTACCCCATCATTCACGAATTGTGTTGCAGTCAAGTGCATAATGAAGGGATGATGATTTATGAAAAAAAGAAGATAAATATTAAATAAATGAATAAAACAAATAATAATAATACATAATAATTAATAATTGAATAAATACCTCCTTATTCACATAGGAGTATATTTCTGAATTTTTTTAATCATTAGTATACTTTTAATTCTATTTTTGATTCTTTTAGTGTTTTTATAAAAATATATTTTTTAATCAAATACATTTATCATGGTTGTTAATAATTTATCAAACTTAATAAATAATATCACCCTTTTGTTTGTTGAAATAATTTTTCTATTTTGAATATCGCGCCAGTTGTTTAGTTTTTTTTCTGCTGCTTTGGAAATACAATACTTGAGAAATTTAACATATTTATCGCAAGTGTTGACAATCTGCAGGAACTTTCGGCCTCAAATATGGATTTGAGCTTCCAAGAGGAAAAAATGGCATTTGGAATTGATTTTTTCAGGTGAGTTTTGTAGGTTACATTACCCTCTACATGATCATTGAAAAAAAAATCTCAGATTATTCGAAAATGAATGACCTGTGAATAAAAAAAATCCTCTTATTTCCGTCGCTTGGAATTATAAGTCAAGCATTTCAAAAAAATTTGGCATAAATCAATAATCAACAAAATTTAATGACTGACGAGACAAATATATTGATATTTTTGTTTACAACAAATTTAATTTTAAAAATTTTTCTATCTTGTGCTTACGGAACCCTTGACGAATTCATCCTTGATCAGCAGTTCTTCGCAAAAGGCGTTGAAATCTTCAATTTTTTTAATTGGCAAGGGAACTTTGTATTTTTTCTCGAACATTTCTGAATGAGGGGAGCTTTAATCCGAATCTCCTTTCCATCTAGAGCTCCGACACAATTTGGGAAATCCCATCTGACTCTGAAGCCTTGAGCAACAATTTTCCATTCGTCGGGAGACTTCCAACGCAAGTATACCTGTGATAAGAGTTCCTAAATCAGCGGGCATACTTCGGAGATGATCTTGTACATTGACATCCCGGCAGTAACGCTTGAATAGAAAAAGATTAGGATTTTCACTTTTCAACGTAAAAGTGAGGAATATTTCATCTTTTTGAAAACGTGATTTTTCCATCAGACGAAATGCACACCATATTGAACAGATTATCTGAGAAATTAATTGCTTTCCATTTCATATAGCGACCTTCACATCCGTCAGACTTGTTTCATATTCCCTGCTGGTAAACATATTCTACATTTGTTGAATACCAGTCATATTTTAAATTTCGTAAAAGATTATTACTTTTTTCGTGATTTTCTCAATATGCTATGTTTTATAAAATCTTGTCCTAGAAAAACTAAAAATATTTAAAACTTAAATTTTTTAAATTGGGCATATTAAGTAGATTACGGGAAAAATTAAAATGAACAATATTTTTGTAATGCGCTGAGAATTAGGAATTTTTCAATACAGATTTAATTCGGGGTCCAGTCATTTTAATTGCCAAAATCTTTTTTTTTTTTTAAATAAATTTTGAGTCTGGTGCAGTTCATGCTCAAAAAAATATTTCGATAGTTTGAAAAAGTTTTAAAAAGTTTTTTTAGTTTTTTGAGATTTAGTAAAAAGAGCTTTTGGCCTAGAAAGACTGAACTTACATATATCAATCTTTCGAGGTGACATAATTTCAGGAGATTTAATTCAACTTTCGTTGAATCTTTTCAAATGACTTGAAATACTATAAATACCGTATACTTACTTCAAAGCAAAGGACAATCGTAACTCCGTGGATGGCGGCCGTCTGAGACTAGTTTTAGTAAGTCTTGGCGCCACAATTTCGTGCAATTTCTTGAATTGTTTCACCGTTAATCTCACCATTTTGACAAACCCTTCTTCGTCATAATTTTTAAAAGATTAAAAAGTACAATTCATTTTTCAAACAGATAGACTTGATTTTATAAGGAAAACAAAATGTACGACTGTTAACCATTTTTTCATTACTTCGAAAATCGTGCACGATCACTCGCTTCAGAAAATATAATTTTTAGAGTGAATCGAAAAACAAGCCTAAAGAAATTAAAATACATCTCACCTTTCTATTAATCAATAACTTCTGGTAGAAATCTTTCTCAACCATCAATATATTTGTTTTTGAGCAAAACATGTTTGTTTTACCAACAAAAATGTGAAAGTTGTCTTCAAGTTTCGACGAAAACTTCCATAATATCCCATAAACAGATATTTAAAAGTAACCATCACATTCCTGATAGAATTTCCTTTAGATTAAAAAAAACGTGAACGTTGACCGATTTCAACAAAAGGCATAAACAATCATAGTTGTATGGGGTTAGTCTCATACAATGAAAAGTACACCTCTTATCAAAAAATAATGAATGACAAATGTTAAGATCTTTTTTGGTTGCATCTTTGTTTTTTCATTTTTTCCGTCTCTTGCATAGTTTAGCCGAAAAATGGAAATTTCGACTTTTCATGATTTTTTTGTGTGGTCAAAACCAGAACCGTTGGTCAAGAAATCCTGATTAAAGTACTCGATGCAACCTAATCCGATTAGTCTTTCAAAAGTCAACCGGTATACAGACGACCAAGACGACGACAGACAGACAGACAACATCATAAAACCTGTTTTTTTTCGGATTCAGGGTGTCTCAAAACGTGGAAATGTAGAGAAATCACTCAACCAAATTAGATTAACCTTTAAACACACATCTGCATTTCTAACAAAAAGAGATAAATTTCAATTCAAAAAGACAACTTTGCAAACAAGAAAGATATATTCTATTCAAGAAATCTGCCCGCTGCGCGGGCACATGTTCCTCTCGCGGCTCGCTTTGCTCGCAAGATTGAGCGCGCCTACTATCTGTCCAAAAAGTTTAGGCACCGCGATTTTTGTACAAATTTTCGTGAAAATCTCAGCATACAAAATTTTTTAAAATATGAGACCACATGAATCTTGCAGGTGAAGATTTTGCCAATACTGATACAGAGTTTTAAATTTTTCAGATGATTAGCGATTATTTTGTGGCGAGTGAAAGGTGAAGAAGCACAATAATCATATTATCATATCAGAATACTCAACTTTGAATGGCTGTAAGTCACTGAAAATAAATGATGAAAATTCTATAAAAAATATATGGGTTTCGTTGATCCTTTCTGTGCACAGTAGTGAAATTTAGAGCCAAAATAATCATTTGTTTATAAGTTATTAACAAAAGTGTAGAGAGGTGTCACCTCCGAAACCAAGGGACGTACAGAGATGATCCTTGAAGTAAATTGCATATTTTTGGCTTCTGACAATGTTGTACGTATTGTCAATGAGCCAAAATTTGTAGTTGAATGTTCAAAAAATTATTTTCTTCTTGGGAAAATACAAAAGGCTTTATGATAATCGAGGCAACCACACTCTCAGCATGGGACCTTGTTGGCGCTACTGTTGCACGTGCAACACGACCTTTTCTTACACTCACACAGTTGCACAGTCCCTAAGCCCTGATGCAAAAAAAGGGATACGATTGCCTCGATTATTATAAAGCCTCTTTTATTTTTCCAAGAAGAAAATAATTTTTTAAACATTCAAGTGCAACTTTTTGCTCATTGATAATACGCACAACATTGTCAGGAGCCAAAAATGTGTAATTTGCTTTAAGAATCATCTCTGTACGTTCCTTAGTTTCGGAGATGACACCTCTCTACACTTTTGTTAATAACTTATTAACGAATGACTATTTTTGGCTCTAAATTTCACCACTGTGCACAGAAAGGATCAACGAAACATATCAGTATTGGCGAAACCTTAACCTGCAACATGTATGTTGTCTCATATTTTTAGAATTATTTTCTGCTGATATTTTCACGAAAATTTGTACAAAAATCGCGGTGCCTAAACTTTTTGGACATATATTTGCCTCGTGCTACGCCCTCGGTCTTTAAATTTCACCTACATTTGTGCACTGACCTTCTAAAATTAAAGGTATAACACAGCTATTTTTTCTTAGCAAAGGCAAAATCCTGCTAAACGTCTAGGTGGGACAGCTAAACCATTTTTTGCAGTGTAGCTCTTTTTTGGATGAACAACCTTTGTCTATTAATTTTCTTCGTAGCTTGTGTCATTTTTCTAAAAATTTAATATTTTTATTTTAATGCTACTTATTTTTTTCGTAGCTTGTGTAGTTTGTCCAAAAATTTGATTTTTTTAGTTTTAATGTTGTTTTTTATGAATAAAAGAAAAACTACGCGCCCTATCAAAATGTGATTAGAACAAATTTTTACATTTTTTTTTTGGGGCACAATTTTTGTTCATTCATCTTTTTTTTCGTATTTCGCATAGATTGGCCGCAAAATGGAATTTTTTATTTTTTATTATTTTTTGTGCCATCAAAATTCAAAAAGTCGTTATGGTAATCTTCTAATGTTTTTAAAAAGCAACGTTTTTCTTTTCTAGACTTTTTTCATATCGCGCGTTGTTTGGCTTCAAATTTTCATTTTTGTTTGTTTTTTTGTTTGAATTTCAAAAAAGTTATAACTCTAATGATTTTGTTTCTATCGAAAAAAAACGCAAAGATAAATGTTTTGAGTTTCCAAGCACAACGAATAGGTGCACATACAATTTTTAAATTGAGAAAAACATGGTCCCCCAAATTTTGAAAATGTTTTAACTTTTTGAATTTTTATCCAGGAAAGGGTCACCCAAATGTTTCACCCAAACCTTAAAATCCCTAATTCCTTCCCCGTCCTTTTTATATTACTAAGGACCAACATGTTTCAAAGCCAGTTTAGACTTCGTAATCAGGAATTATTTATAGGAAAACTATAGGTATGAATAATAGAAACTTATGCTGATTAAAATTCACATAACACCTGGAAATAAAAACAATAGATATTTATGGAAAAAGTTACTTTGTCTAATTCTTCAATTATTGGTCAAAACCAAATCACCTATAACAATTATTTTTCATAACAATCATATCAATCACATTTTCCCAATTACTATCAATTTATCTGAAATCCATCTTTTTAAAAAACGAACAAGGTCAATGAAAATTGAAAATTGTGAAGGGTTAAGTTTCTGCGTTCAACTTCACACAATAGATTTCACTACTTTTTTGATAATCAGCACAACACTTACGACAGATAAGCTTTCATTATCCATACTTGTAGTTTTCCTATAAATAATCCCTGATGAGGAAGTCTAAATTGGCTTCGATACATGTTGGTCGCTAGTAGTATAAAACAGATGGCAAAAGAATAAAGAAAGAGTGAGAGGTTGGTTTTGGTTGACTCTTTCCTTTTTCTTCCGCTTTTTTCTTTCATTCTGCATTTTTCTCTAACAAGCCGAAAAAATGGTAGCTTGAAAATATAATTTTGATTTGTGAATTTCTTTCATGCACTGATTTCTATGCATAAAATTATTCATAAGAAAGTGGATTTCATTTCGATCTAAAATGAATTTTCAAATAGAGACACTCGTTTCAATCTGCGAGGTTTGCTTATGAATATTATTGAGAGTTCTTTAAAATGGGGCCAAAAAATGTTTTCACCTTGAATTGTTGGAAGAAGTCGTTGTTTCATTCAAATATTGTACACAGGATGTTTTTGAATATTAGAAATTTTAGAAATGTGCAATTTTTTTCATTATTTCTTTTTATATATCGAACATGTAAAAATCTAAATAGATTTTTCCAGACTCAAACACACAAATCTTTTATTTGATGAATTACAGTTTTGAGGTTAGATTGTGAATGAGAATGTTGAGGTCGTACAGAGAAACAATTTTATGCAACACTTTTCCTGCCTCCAACATGTGTAATCTGTTCATGTACATTTTCCCACTCAGTAATTTTCCTTCCCACTTGAAGATCTTCTTCGTATCATTTTCCCATTATATTTTACACGTTTTTATTGCCTTATAATTAATTCATATCAATTTCAAACATTTTAAAAGTCATATCAGTTCACTGTAAATGAAAAACGTTAATTTTTCTATTAGATATTCTACTTTCATACGAGTAGTTTGGTGGGTTGGGTACTAACTGAAATGTTACCGCATGTTACCTCCTGTGAACTTAAATATATTATGCAGAGTTTAATGACTTTTTAAAAAAGTTCCAAAATATGTTAAAGTTTTGAGTAGTAAAGATTGAAGGCACTTGGGCCTTGAAAATTGGAAAGTCGGAAATATCTCAGAATCTAACTTTCAAATCTGTTCAGTATTGGAAATTTGATCAAATGTGGAGGAGAGTCGTTTACCCTTATTATTTCAAAAAACTTGAGAATTGGTGAGTTTCTGCTTAACGGGGTTTCCCTAATTTCTTCTATGGTCATTCCTTCAACGGCACCGCTGTACATGTTTATTTTCGCACGTTTTGGGAAGACAGTTCCTACTGAATACACTCCACGAAGTCTTTTATTCTTCTCCACTATTGCAAACACTTCTCCATTGGATGTGGATAATACAGTTTGTTCTTCGGTTGGCATAGGAAGATAAACATTATTTTCTTCTTTCACTTGAATTGGTTTATCGTGAGGAAAAGTGTATCTTCGGATTTCAAATCTTCGGAACGGATTCGTGCGGGGAATAAGCCGAATAAATCTAATTTCTTCAAGTTTATATCCAAGTATGGATACAGGAAAACGTCGTGCACGAGGAGCCCTGTACCTGTCACAAAGAGAAGGCTCGGCAGGAGGTGAAGAACCTGGAGCACGATGTCTGTCAGGAGAATAAGAAATTCCGGAACGAGGAAGACCAGGTCTAGAGTTTGAACTTTGTGAACTTAAATCTGCAGCAATAAATAGAGAAACATCGTTAATTGAAAAAATGAAACAATAAATGTTTTTTTTTGTCATATCGAAACATGCAAAATTCTACTGACAGCAATAGCAATAAAATCTATT
Organism: Andricus curvator; assembly: GCA_932195095.1. Taxonomy (NCBI): domain Eukaryota; kingdom Metazoa; phylum Arthropoda; class Insecta; order Hymenoptera; family Cynipidae; genus Andricus; species Andricus curvator. The sequence goes on from CAKNYM010052449.1 coordinate 646,713, forward strand.
AGGTAAGATACAATGTAAAAAACAACATATCCTAATTTTAAGAACGCTATTAGTTTGTGAAATATAATAACTTTCTAGTCGCTATTTATATATATTCTTCATCCATTATATTAACATAAAAGTAAATTTTTGTATGAAAAAAATGAAATTTTAGTAATTTTTACTATACAGGGTGTCCCAGACTCAAGTGTCCGGGCTGACATAGCTGTATAAGAATAAAAAAAAATGAATCGAAAATTCCTTTTTCAAAAATCAGTCGAAGTTTTAGTATTTGACTAATCCGGATCGGGGAATAAACAGACGTGGGTGCGTGATTGGGAGTCCAAGGTAGTATTATCGAAGCGAGCGCCGAGGTGGGGTTAGCGATGGGAGAACAGCGGTCACTAGACTACGTTGGACACCCGCTCACGTACACACAACTGTTTATACGGCGCTCCTGATTGGTCCGCTTAAATATTTTATCAATCAAAAACTAAAACTTCGATAGATTTTTGAAAGAGGAATTTTAGGTTTATTTTTTTTTATTTTCATACAGCTATGTCAGTCCGGACACATGAGTCTGGGACACTCTATATATGAGATATTTAAATTCAATGCTGTAGAAATAACTGTTATTTGAAGTAAAATCAAAAGCTTGTAAGTGTAAATAATTATCAGTTATAGTTCAACTTACAAATCTTACTTTTGTACATCTGAAATGAAGCAGTTACCCTATGAGTGAAACAAAATCGCCGCAACCACGATTACTATATTGATAGCATTACTAACATTACTAACAATATGAAGATTACCTCTTTGCATATACAGGATTCTGAAACGCTTCGAGATTGGCGAACCGGCACCTAACGGAGTTTCCTTGATTTCTTCTGGGGTCATTTTTTCAATCGCGCCGCTGTGCATGTTTATTTTTGATCGTTTTTGATGTTCAATTCTTACTGAATAAATTCCACGAAGTCTATTATTACCCTCCAATATTGCAAGTACGTCACCGTTGGATGTTGATAATACAGTTTGTTCTTCGGTTGGCATAGGCTCAAGGACCTGTTGTTTTCCTCTCACGGCAATTGGTTTATCGCGAGGGAAAGTATATCTTTGAACTTCAAAACGCCGGGACGGATTCGTGTTAGGAATGAGCCGAATAAATCTAAGTTCTTCAATTTTGAATCCAAGTATGTATGAAGAAGAGTGACTGGCAGGAGGAGACCTGGACCTGTCACGAAGAAAAGGCTCGGCAGGAGGCGAAGACCTTTCCGAAGAACCCGGAGCATGATGTCTGGCAGGAGAATAAGGAATTTCGGAACGAGAAACACCAGGCGCAGGGTTTGAAGTCTGTGAACTCAAATCTGCAAGAAAAAACAGAACTTCACAATTTTCTTCAAGCAGTCAATTGTCTGTTGGTAAGTATTACTGAATTAATGATGGACTGGCGTGGGTCAGCGAGGCAATAATGTATTGTGATTTTAAGTTAATCAAATAAAAATGCTCATTCATAAAAATCAAAATTAACTAATGTTGAAAAATGCCTGTCGAGGTTCTACTCATTCACTTTCATATAGTTATCAGCTAAGAATTATTCAATTATGTCAAAAAATATAATGAATTGTTGTGCAATGAAGGGTGAACTAATCGAAAATTACGGTGGATTAAAAATTCTAAAAATAACTCATTGCTGCGTTTTTTATTGAAATATTTTTAAACTGCTGGATAAATAATTTTCAATTGAGAAAGCATCCCATGATCCCAGAAATCCAAAATTGTTGAGCCCAATTCAATCATGCATCGTGCAACAATTTTAAACTGAAGTTACTGAAAATTTCAGAATTTCAATATGATATATTATAAAAATAATACTTTGTTATATAATAATATATAATATACTTTAATACAAATATAATTATAATACTTTTCAAAATACTTTATAAATATTCAAAATAATTTTTGTTTCAAATCGGAATAAACAATTTTCAAATAAAAAAGTGGAAAAAGTTTCCCAGATGAAAATGGGAAAACTTAAAAAGTTATCCATTTTTTGGTTAGGAACGGGGCCGTTCTCTAAAGCAGTCAATTTTTTTGTTTAGAAGGGAAAACTTGAAATCTAAACCATTTTTCGATCTGAAACAAGAAAAATTTGAGAAGTATTCAATAATTAAATCGAGCTTTTAAAATTTTCGATTTAATTTTTCAGGGTTGAAAGAGGGATAATATTTGAAACATCACATTTTTTTACTCGAAAGTAGGATTTTTTTCAAATTTACAGCTTGAAAGGAATAAAATACAAATATTAAGGGTCCTTATTAGCTTTAAAGAAATGAAAAAATGATTGATTCACACTTTAAAACAATCAGTTTCTCTTTATTTTTAACTGATGCAAAATAACAATCTTGAGCTTCAACTGTTTTTCAATTTCTATATATTTCTCTGGATTCCATAATTGTGAAGATTTTTGGCGCCGAACACAATAATTTTTAGACTTGAAAAGGGGAAAGTTTCAGAAGTAAGCAATTTTTTATTTGAAAAAGGGAAAATTTTATAAATAACGAAATTGTTCAATTTAAAGGGTAAAATTCAGTGTTAAAAATGTTCTCAGGTTGATCGGCGAAGCTTTGAAAAGTGAACAATGTTTCAGCTGGAAACGGGCGAAATTTTGTTTTTTTTATTGGAAAGAGGGAAGATCTAAAAAAAAAAACACGAATTTTTTTACGGGAAATCGGAAAAATTTCTTTTTAACAAATATCTCAGGTTGAGAACGATAAAACCTGAAAAATAAAAAAAGTTTTACCTAAAAAGAGGAAATTAAAAAAATTGAAAATTGTTTCATTTGAAACACTTTGATAGAAAAGGACGTTTGAATTTTTCCAAAATTTTGAAGGTCTAATATAAATCCAAAAACTTTAAAGATATAGGCTTGATGTTCTGGCAAAATGAAATTTTCGGGAATAAATGAAAATGTGACTTTGAATGCGGAATTTTCGCAATGAATTACTATTAAGACTTCAGGATCTCTCTGTTCCAAATCAGAATTGTAATCCTTATGGCCAACAATTATCTGATGTTTCAATTCCGAATTATAATTGTTTTCCAGAATTCCCTGTTTCAAAACAGAAATCTTTGAAATCTTTTTAAATGTTTAGAAATCTCTTAAAACCTCTAAAAATTGTTTGAATTCATTGAAATCTTTCGGACGCTTCTCAATTGACCATGAAAAATAAACAATTGATCGGGAATTTAAAATCATCAATCGGGTAAACACCCCGTAAGTATTTCAGATAATTTGAAATTTGGACTAATTGTAATGTTCAAAAAGTTTAAAAATGTTATTAAAATTATAGATATATTTTATGATTATATTCACCAAAATAGTTTAGGATAATCGCCAAGAAGAAGATGAGACTAGAGACAATCCTCATAATGTAGAATTAGAGGAAAAACTGATTAATGTATGATTGAAGAACTTGATTAATAATGTATGTAACTGATGAATTTTCTAGGGCTTTTTAGATTATGTAACGTATAGACGTTATCTCTTGGGTTGTAGACGTCAAGCGTGTCCTTATCAGATATTTACATTTCATCAGAGTCTGTTTCAAGGAATAAAATGTTATTTATAAATTCGTTAAAACTGATATCACAATTCATACATTCAACATTTTATATTATAATTCAGGAATATTATATCTCAATTTTTGTAATATTTAAAAGAGGAAACTTTCAGTTTCACCCAAATTCTTATTTGTAAGAAAAATAATGTTTAAATTCAAGCAATTTCGGATTTGGGATGAGGAATTTTTAATATTTTATGAATTATGACTTAGATCAGGGATTGATTTTGTAAATTTCCTTTCGATCTATCAGAATTAAAATGATTTTCTGAAATTTCCGGTTCCATGCCAAAAATTGCATGTTTCAATACAAAATTATAATTATTTACGAAACTTCCTGTTCCAGAGTTGAAATTATAAATCCTCACGAATTTTTCTTATATTTAATTTATTTTTTCTCCGTCTTAACTTAGAATTATAATTCTCCCAAAGCATTCCTAATACCAAGTCACAATTAAATTAAGTTTAAAAATTCCCTGTTCCAATTCAGAATTATATTTATTCATAAATGATTATATTATAATTCAGAAATAGAGTAACTTCCTTCTGTCAAAATTTGGAAGAGAAAAGTTTCAAATTGTGACGAATTCTGACATGGAATGGGGATTTTTTGATATTCTCTTCTTCTCAATCAGAATTAAAATGGTCTTTCAAAATTCCCGTTTCATGTGGGAAATTCTGTCAGAATTTTATTGATTTATTTACAGAAATTCGTTTTTCCAAATTACAAATTTTAGCGAAATGGTCGACCTTATTCAAAAGTTCTTTTATGGTTCGAAATGTCAAATTCTCCGATTTTATTCTGAATAATTATAAATATATATTTATAGCCATATATTTATCAAAATTGTTACTTGACTCTAACTGAAAACTTAGTGTTTTTCTTTGAAAATAACAAAGAATACGAACTTTATGCATTTATGTCACGCTTTAAATATTATTATTAAAAAAAATCGATGGTCCCCTTCAGCTTGAAAGAAATTAAAACTTGTTTCTTTCTAAAACAATTAAAAATTCACAAATTGATCATTTTTTTTATTTTTATGAAATGAAATCTTTTCTACGCAAGCTTATATAATGGTGTAGTCCAAAAATACGTTAGATTTTTTTTTCTCAATTTTCATGCATATTGCCCGGAAATTGGTTCAACTCCACAACAAAAATTAATACATTTTTTTTAAAGAACATGGTTTTTGTAAATTTTATCTACAATCGTTAATATTAGGAACCCCATAAATGACTAATTGGGTTTTGCGAGTTTTTGACGCTGATTATGATTTTTTGCGGTTTAAAAAAATACAAATTGTTTATAATACATAAAATCCTATTTTTTACTAATATTTAAAAGGTTATATGAATTGTTTAAACTATTCATATTGTGTTTAGCAATCTTCTCTTAGAATAGATTCAGAAAGTTGGATAATCCTATTGTATAAGGACATTGTTTTGTAAGACACATATATAAAGAGATAAAAAATATTGAAAGAAGCATTTCTCAATTTTTCATTGTTAATAACTTTAAAGAAACTTGAACTCTTGCAAAATCATTTGGCACCACTGTATAGTACTGTAAAACAATACAAAATAAACAAAACATGAGCAAAATCGATGGCGATAGATGCAATTTATTGCTTTAGGAATTCAATAAGGAATTATTCATTTTATCAAGGGTTAGAGTATTTATTGAATTCAATTGCACAAAACTCAACTGAAAATAAAAAAAAATTCTTAAAATAAAAATTTTTAAATTAATAAAAATAAAATTTTCAAAATATTTAAAATAAACTTTAAATAAAATTCCTTAGTATTTTTAACCGGTTCTTCAATGACATGAAACACATTTCCCCAATTACTATCAATTTTGGTAGAATCCATATTTGTAAAAAATGAACAAAAGCAATAAAAATTAAAAATTGTAAAAACTCCTTTTTCCCCCTCTTTTTTCTTTTGTTATTCATTGTTCTCTATTAAGCCAAAGAGGAGGCAGGTTGAAAATATAATTTTGATTTGTGGATTTTTATCATGCACTGATTTCGGTGCATAAAATTATTCGTATGAAAGCAGATTTCATTTCGACCTAAAATTAATTTTTAAATCGAGACACTAAACTAAAGATTTGTTCCAATCTGCGAGGTTTGCACATGCATATCTTTGAGAGTTCTTTAAAATGAGGCAAAAAAATATTGCTACCTCAATTTGTTGAAAGAATTCTATTTTTTATTCAAATATTGTACACAGGATGTTTTTGAATAATAGCAATTTTCGAAATGTGTAATTTTTTTATTATTATTGAGGTTAGATTGTAAGTGACAATGTTGAGCTTGTCACAAAAAACAATTTTACACAGCACTCTTCCTGCCTATACCAGGCGTAATCTGTTCATGTACATTTTGCCAGTCACTAATTTTCCTTTCCACTTGAACATCTTCTTCGTATCATTTTCTCATTATATTTTACACGTTTTTGTTTTTCTCATAATTAATTGATATCAATTTCAAACATTTTAAAAGTAATATCACTTGACTTTAAATAAAAAATGTTAATTTTTCAATTAGACATTTTACTTTCTTAGATTGGTGGGTTGGGTACGATATCAGAGAAGTTTATCTCAAAAATAACGTTACGTTACTTTATAAATAATAGAATTTTTCAAGCAAAAACTGTTTGTACGTACTCCACATGTCACCTCCTGTGATCTTAAGGGCCGATTTCACCAACTCTGATTAAATACATGATTATTCTTTAATCGAGGATTTAATCTTGATTAAATTGTAATGCGTTCCACCATGGACATTTTAATTCTGATTAGCTAATCATATACCCTTTTCGTGGTAACTCTGATATTCCCTTGTAACGGCGATTCTGATTGGCCGCTCCAAGAAGAACGCTTAAGTTTCTTGCGCGCGCACGGTACAAGCTGACGACATTAACCACGTCATGTGACATCCAGCAGAAGTCTTTTTTGTCATGAAGTGAAATAATTTTGCGTGGATGTAATATATTAAAATAATGTTACAAATTTCCATCACTATTTCAGTTAAAAAAATAATAACGTAAATTAGGAAGGCATTAATAGTGAATAATTAAAGACGCTCAGAAATATTTGATGCATATATGAAAAACATACAAGAAGGAAGCTTCATGATGCGCACTGCGAGGTTAAATTGGTTAAATATTTATTTTCAGCACTGCAAAATGAATTTATGCGACTGAATTCTTATTTCGGTAACTTATATATTTTACATATGCATTGTTCTTCAAAACGAATTATCTCTTCCAATGATATGAAAGAAACTGTAGGTAAGAAAAGTGAGGTTATCGGAACACAATTTACACTTTACGGCCGCCTCATCAAAGGTATTTTGGCTTCATAGTTTCTTTCGTCTACATATTGATAAAAAAAAGCGTAGATATGATAAAAATTATCCACATTCGCTCTGAACATGCTCAAGTGCAAACTTCAATTTTGAGGTTCTGTTCTGCCAACCAGCGTTAATCGCCGATTAACTCCGTTAACCGGCCAAAATCGAGAGGTTAAGTTGAACAGTGATTAACTCTCTTTAATCATACTTTAGAAGATGGTGGAACGCAAGGTACTGAATCAATTAGAATAATCGCGGATTAACATCTTAATCAGAGTTGGTGAAATGGGCCCTGAATATATTACGTAAAGGTTGATTACTGTTTTTCAAAGTTCCAAAATATGTTAAAGTTTTGAGTAGTAAAGGTTGAAGGTACTTGGGCCTTGAAAATTGGAAAGTCGAAAATATCTCAGAATCTATCTTTCAAATCTGTTCAGTATTGGGAATTTGATCAAATGTGGAGGAGAGTCGTTAACCCTTATTATTTCAAAAAACTTTGACATTGGTGATTTTCTGCTTAATGGAGTTTCCCGGATTTCTTCTATGTTCATCACTTCAACGACACCGCTATACATGTTTATTTTTGCACGTTTTGGAAAGACAGTTCCTACTATATACACTCCACGCAGGCTTTTATTCTTCTCCACTATTGCAAACACTTCTCCATTGGATGTGGATAATACAGTTTGTTCTTCGGTTGGCATAGGAAGATAAACATTATTTTCTCCTTTCACTTGAATTGGTTTATCGCGAGGAAAAGTGTATCTTCGGATTTCAAATCTTCGGAACGAATTCGTGCGGGGAATAAGCCGAATAAATCTAATTTCTTCAAGTTTATATCCAAGTATGGATATAGGAAAACATCGGGCATCAGGAGACCTGGACCTGCCACGAAGAGGAGGCTCGGCAGAAGGTGAAGAACCTGGAGCATGATGTCTCTCAGGAGAATAAGAAATTCCGGAATGAGGAAGACCAGGTCTAGAGTTTGAACTGTGTGAACTTAAATCTGCATCAAGAAATAGAGAAATATCGTTAATTGAAAGAATGAAAAAAGTGAATGTTTTCTTTTATGTATGTTATATCGAAACATGCAAAATTCTACTGACAGCAATAGGAATAAAATCTGTTATGTAATATACGTGTAAAAAACAATATATCATAATTTTAAGAATGCTATGAGTTTCTTAAATATAATAACTTTCTAGTCGTTACTTGAAATTTTGTTTGATCCATTATATTAACATGAAAGTAACTTTTTTATGAAAAAAATAAAATTTTAATAATTTCTACCATACAGTGTGTCTCCGACTCAAGTGTCTGGACTTACATAGCTGTATACAAATTGAAAAAATGAAGCGAAAATTCATTTTTTTTTTAATCAGTTAAAGTTTTAGTTTTTGAGTTATAAAATATTTAGGCTGACCCAATAAGGATCACGGTATAAACAGATTTGCGTGCATGAGCGGGAGTCCAACGTGGATTTATTTTATTTTTACACGGCCATATAAGTTCGGACACTTGATTATGGGATACTCTGTATAGGAGATATTTAAATTGAATTCAATATTGTAGAAATAACTATTATTTGAAGTGAAATCAAAAGCTTGTAAGTTTAAATAATTATCAGTTTTAGATCAAATCAGAAATCTCGCTTCTGTAGATCTAAAATCAAGCAGTTACCCTATGAGTCAAACAAAACCGCCGCATTACGAACATTACTAACAATATGAAGATTACCTCTGTCCATATCCAGGATACTGAAACATTTTGAGATTGGTGATCCGGGGCCTAATGGAGTTTCCTTGATTTCTTCTGGGGTCATTTTTTCAACCGCGCCACTGTGCATGTTTATTTTTGATCGTTTTTGACGTTCAATTCTTACTGTATAAATTCCACGAAGTCTTTTATTCTTCTCCACTATTGCAAACACTTCTCCATTGGATGTGGATAATACAGTTTGTTCTTCGGTTGGCATAGGCTGAAGGACCTGATGTTCTCCTCTCACGTGAATAGGTATATCGCGAGGGAAAGTATATCTTCGAATTTCAAACTGCCGGGACGGATTCGTGTGGGGAATGAGCCGAATAAATCTCAGTTTTTCAAGTGTGTATCCAAGTATGTATGAAGAAGACTGAGTGGCACGAGGAGATCTGGACCTTTCACGAAGAAAAGGCTCGGCAGGAGGCGAAGACCTTTCCGAAGAACCCGGAGCATGATGTGTGGCAGGAGAATAAGAAATTTCAGAACGAGGAACACTAGGCCCAGGGTTTGAAGTCTGTGAACTCAAATCTGCAAGAAGAAACAGAACTTCACATTTTCTTAAAGCAGTCAATCGTCTGTTGGTAAGTATTATTGAATTAATGATGGACTGGCGTGGGTTAGCGACCAATGTTTAAAAATACCTATCGAGGTTCTACTCATTTACTTTCATATTGTTATTAAATAAGAATGAATGAATGTTGTCAAAAATATAATGAATTGTTGTGAAACGGAGGGTAGACTAATCTAAAATTACGGTTAATTAAACATTCTAACAATAACTCATTTCTGCAGTTTTCAGTGAAATATTTTTAAAGTGCTGGATTAATAATTTTTAATTGAGGAAGCATGCCATAATCCCAAAAGTCCCATATTGTTCAACTCAATTCAATCATTCATTGTTAAATCATTTTAAACTGAAGTTACTGAAATTTTCATAATTTCAATTTGAGACTTTATAAGGATAATACTTTGTTATATAATAATCTATAATATACTGTAATGAAAATATAATAATAAAAGTTTCCCAGCTTAAAATGGTAAAACTTTAAAAGTTAACCATTTTTTGGTTCGGAACGGGGGCTTTTTCCAAAGCAGACATTTTTAATTTTTTAGGGTGAAAAAGGGAAAGTATTTGCAAACTCAAATTTTTTAATACAAGAGCAGGATTTTTTAAAATTTTCCAGCTTGAAAGAAGTAAAAGTTGAATATTAAGGGTCTTTATGAAGTTCAACAAAATTATTTCTTTATACTTTGAAACCATCAGTTCCTCTTTGTTTTAAACTGGTGCAAAATAACAATTTTTAGACTAAAAAAGGGGAAAGTTTCAGAAGTGAGCCAGTTTTGATTTAAAGAAGGAAAAATTTCATTAATAACAAATTTTTTTAATTCAAAGGGAAAAATTTTGTGTTAAAAATGTTCTCAGGTTGATAGAGAGGAAGCCTTGAAAAGTGAACAATGTTTCGGCTGGAAACAGGCGAAATTTCATTTTTTTTTTAGTAGAAAGAGGTATTTCAAGTCTTTGATAAAAAAAAAGTTTGACTTTTCCCAAAATTTTGAAGGTCCAATATAAATCCAAACATTTTTAAAATAGAGGCTTGATGTTCTGGCAACATGGAATTTTCGGGGATGAATGAAAACGTCACTGAATATGCAATTTCCGCAATGAATTACTATTCAGACTTTAGGCTAAGGAAGTATCGTAGAAAATTATTATATTATTTTACAAAATTCTCTTTTCGAAATCAGAATTGTAATTCTTATGGGCAAAAATTATCTGGTGCTTCAACTCCGAATTATAATTGTTTTCCAGAATTCCCTATTTCAAAACAGAAATCTTCGAAATCATTTTAAATGTTTCGAAATCTCTTAAAACCTCTAAAAATTGTTTGAATTCATTAAAATCTTTTGGACGCTTTTCAATTGACCATGGAAAATAAACAATTGACTGGAAATTTAAAATCATCGGACTAATGGTAATGTTCAGAAAGATTTAAAATGTAATTAAAATTATAGATATATTTTATGATTATATTCGCCAACAGAGTTGAGCATAACCGCCAAGAAGAAGATGAGACTAGAGACAATCCTCATCCTTTC